>OU898283.1:91205772-91253272 GCA_918026665.1 Diabrotica balteata
TATTTAATAATAATTATGTCGAAAAGAAGCAAATACATGTGTGAGCTAGCAAAACTTATGGAAAACCAAACAAATAGTGTAATGTCTAGCGTGGAATTTGATTCAAATATTACCAATGTTGAGGTAAGTCGGAAATTTTTTATTAAAAAATAACTATATGTTGTTTACTGATTATTTTTTCGTGGTTTTTCGGCCAGATTGAAGAAATAACACAAAACTCTCTTTTTTTTTACGACGTTTCAATTTATTTTGTTACTAAATCTTAAAAAAAAAATAAAGAAAATAGAAGAAAATAGAGTTTTGTGGTATTTCTTTAATCTGGCCGAAAATCACGAAAAAATAATCAGTTTATAAGACACGGCTTCTAAAAGTTTATGTTGTTTACTAAATTTTTAAAATAAATGCATTTTATACATCATTACATAATTTAAATATATTGTAGAATATGGATGATACCAATGTGACAGAATTCTACCGTCACAGCGAACCATCGTCATCCAATAGTCGTATTCGTGAAATGGTTTTAAACGAGAAAACTGGATGTTTTGAATCAGCTTCTACCATAGATTCTGTTGATGATTATGATGTAAGTATTAAATCTTTGTACCTATACTGTTTAGTAAAATGCTTTATAATGCTATTCGCTATATTATTTCTATTTAATGAAAACTAAACTTTGATGTACCTATTGTTACAATCTAAAAGAAAAAATACAACTTCCTTAGGTACACACAATTTTGTAAACACATATGTATTAATCTTATTATACCAATGTTAAATTGATACCTATTATTATGATCATCAATTATTATTGATTAAAGTAATTATACAATAATGTAAAGCATATGAAAATTATTTTTCGATGAGTACCTATAGTAAACTTTATGAAAAAGATTAATTTGAATGAATTGAATTTGTTTTATTTTTTGGTACCTGGTAATTGATTAAAAGTTAACTTCTTTAATTAAAATAGACGCTTTCTATAATTTTTTGAAATTTTTATTTAAAATATTATCTAATAATACCTACCTTTTTATTCTTACAGAATATGTCAATAAGTGATGTCTTTAGTAGCGGTTCCTCTGATATGTTTATACCATCGTCACATGAAGAGAGTTCCGATAACAATGAAAGTTGTGATGATAATCCATTTTTAGCCAGTACATCAGGTCGTCCAAAGAAGGGTAGAAAAAAGAAATTTGCAATGACGCGAGCAACATCAAAGATTAATAGGAACAAAAATGAATCTTACATTGACTACAAAGGAAAATTGAAAGCTGCTAAAGAATTTCAATATGACTACAATTGTAACTGCCCGATGAAATGTTCTGAGTTGATTTCTACAGAGTCACGAAAACAAGAATTTGATCGTTTTTGGAGTCTTGGGTCTTATAATGCCCAAACTATCTTTATTGCCAATAATATCCACGAAATGCCGAAAAAAAGAATGTATGGAAGAAACACTGAAAGACGTCTGTATTCCAGACAATATTCCTTACTTAATCAGCGTATTTGTAGGCAAATGTTTATCAATAGTCTTAGAATAACTCCGTCAAGAGTAACAACAGCTCTGAGAAAGGTAAACAATCGTGCTCCAATTCTTGATCAAAGAGGTAGAAAACAAGGTGGTTTAAACAAAGTCCCTGAAAATAAAATTCAGGAAATAATCAACCAGATCAATAAACTGCCTAAGTACATATCGCACTACTGTCGTGAAAACACGTCTGCATTATTTTTACCGGCACATCTCTCATTATTAAAGATTTATGATCTATACAAATCTGAAGTTCAAAACCCTGTGAAATTTGGTATTTATAAGAGGATTTTTTACGAAAAATTTAATTTGAGATTTAATGTTCCCAAGAAGGACACATGCCAGGTATGTGATTCATTTAAAATAAAACTAGAAAATGAAACGGATGATCATAAAAAGCAACTTTTACAAATTGAACTCGACACTCATCAGGATTTGGCCCAAAAATCACGAGAAACATTAAAGGCAGATTTAAAACGAGCTAAAGATGAGGATAATGTAGAGTGTTTAACATACGATCTTCAAAAAACTCTACCTTTACCCAAAATTCCAACCAATGTAATATATTATAAGAGGCAAGTTTGCTTGTATAATCTCGGTGTATTTTCAGGCAAACGTAATAAGAGTTATTCCTATGTATGGCTTGAAGGAACTGCTGGAAGAGGAGCTCAGGAGGTTGGTTCCTGTATTGTAAAATATTTAGAAAACATAGAAAGTACTGTTGAACATCTTATATTGTGGTCTGATTCTTGTGGAGGCCAGAACCGTAATATTAAAATAACACTCCTCATGGCCAGTCTTCTTCAAACCAGCCATAATATAAAAACTATAACATTTAAATTCCTGATTTCCGGCCATAGTTTTCTACCAAATGATAAAGATTTTGGGGATATAGAATGTCAACTCAAACGTCAAGAACGAATATATACACCTTTAGACTATATAAATATAATAAATTCATGTCGTAAAAAGTCTCCAATAACAGCTACACAAATGAAAAAGGAATGGTTTTTGAGTACCCACCAGCTCGAGAAGGCCACAATAAACAGAAAAGTTGGCACCAATAAAGAAAAAATAAATTGGTTGGAGACAAAACAAATTATATTAACAAAAGAAAATCCTTACCACATCTTTATGAAACCTAGTTATTTTGGCGATGAAAGTGTATGTTTGGATATTGAGCGACGAGGACGATTAAATACAGAGAGCTTTTCGGCGCTGCTTATGCAACTCTGGCCCAATGGTAAACCCCTGTCAGAGGATAAAATTAACGATATTAAAAGCTATTTACATCTAATTCCTTCAGACGCTAAACCGTTTTATGAAAATTTTACAAGTGCTAATGTAGTCGAAGACGTTGATGGATTTAATGTTCCAGTTCTAGATTTTGAGGTAGATACCCACAATAATTAAAACTTTTTTTAAATTTACATTTACATAAGAAAATCATTGTAATTTTGTTTCTTTGGATCATTAAAATTTTTATAAAAATATGACATTATTTATTTATCTGAAAGATTCCAACCCACATAAGTATGTTTTATCGAAATTTTTTTCGGATTTTTGTTTTTTGTTAAAAACGTCCAACCTAAAATTTTCAAAATAACTTCATTGAAACTTACATTTAAAAGAAATTACAAACGAGGTGCCTACGAGATGAATATCATTATCTTAAAATCATTGCCAGGCGAATAAATTATGCATAGTTTAGCTAGGGCACACTAAAATCTTTTAAACTCAATTTCCCAACAATCACTTTTTTTGGGTTGGACGTTTTCTGCTTAACTACGTCCAAATATGACAATGAAAGTACTTACCCCAAGAGAATTTGTAGACCATAAAATGATTCTATAATTTTTGCCTTCTTTTATAAAGTCAAAATCAGACAAAAAATAATCCCACCACGTTAGAAGTTGTTTTGACAGAAAGTGGAAAACTACTTGAAGTTAGCACAGATGTCATAGGATGTTGCTATTTCATGAAACTAACTTGTCTATCAACACAGAACACAAAGAGAGAGGGCGAATATTTATTCTACGTGACAGAAAGAGAGAGGAAATAATGACAGAGGAAGAAATGAAAACAGGGAAGAAATATAGAGGGACAGAGAGGGCGCCAACTACTTTTTAAATAAAAAAGATAGTAAAAATTAACTGAAGATAAACAAATTAATAAATCAATAAAGAATTTTTTTTATTATTGAGTTAATGCCTCGACAACTATGATCATTGGCATGGTACAGTCAGGTACCTAGTGTAGTGTGTGTGTGTGTGTGTGTGTGTGTGTGTGTGTGTGTGTGTGTGTGTGTGTGTGTGTGTGTGTGTGTGTTTAGAGTAATTGTCTTGATACTTAGCAAAATCGACGTCATTGTCTTTGCTAAGAGACACTAATTGTATCAGAACGTCTGCGGTCCCTCTGGTGAGTACCGATCGCACAAGGATAGAAATTATTTTCATTCATTAATTTTAAATAAACGAAAATTTCTCCACCCAGGTGAGATTCGAAATCATGACCTTTAGGTTTAAAGGTAGGCGCTCTTACCACTGAGCCACAGAGGGGGTTAATAAAAAAATTAAAATGAAATAATTATTTAAATATAAATTAATAGAGATGTGACGTTTATAACGTTGCAAGTCCTTTGTGTATGTGGCAGATGTAGTTTTATTAATCTATATATCTGTACCCCGGAGGTAAAGGACACTATGCTCATTTTTATCAAAATTGGGATTATTGCTCTTTTAAATATAACTTTTCTGGCTCTACACATAGATAAACCATACTATGTCCAGAACATTACGCAAATTACCGACTTTTTAATAAACACCAAGTCCACTTCCAGTCAGAGGTAAACCACACCATGTGGACTTGGTGTTGTTTACCTCTACTAAATGTGTGCACTCTTATTTACAATCCGGACATTGGTGGAATTGTCATAAACTAAAATAATTATAACCAAATTTTATTTAGTTCGCAATAGTGTCAGATTGTTACAAGTTGTACAATACATCCGTTATTTAATAATTGCAAAATGAATCCGAACTGTCGTAGAAAAATAATACTACAATTACTGTCATTTAATATTCCTAATGAAACAACACTACAGATAAGCTATTGTTTAATAACACTGATGCGATCGGTACTCACCGGAGGGACCGCAGACGTTCGGATACAATTAGCGTCTCTTAGCAAAGACAATGACGTCGACTTTGCTAAGTATCAAGACAATTACTCTACACATACACACACTACACTAGGTACCTGACTGTACCATGCCAATGATCATAGTTGTCGAGGCATTAACTCAATAAAAAAAATAACACTGATTTAGTATTTTGCTAACCTCAAATGTTTAGTATTGTATATTCTTTTGTATAGGTCTCAGGAGTTCAAACAGTAAATACATTTTCTGTACCAACCCTTAAAATAAAAGTAAATTTAGAATGTTTCTGTTACTATAATAGTAAAGAATTTTGTCTGCTTTTTTAAATGACCATAATATGGCATAATTGTTGTCACTTATTTAAGTAACATGCAGTGCCATTTATGTTATTGCGTTGTAAACAGAGACAGGAATTTACTAAGTAATTCCCAGTATGTACTCGTAGGAACAAAATACTACAATAGATTGGGCAAAAATTATTTACCGATTAAGACAAACTTTTCAAATGTTAAAAATCAGTTTATCTTCTTATGTGTCGACATCCAAACTCCTCTTCGATTAAGAAAAAGAGACCCAAACTCTACCAAATCTACTCCAAAGTACGAGAGTCATTATTCCAGAGAAACGAGCAAGAGAAATTATGTGGCACAGAACTTACAATAGACAAGATGTATTAACTGTACATTGACGAATCCAATGAAAGACATGTGGATTCACAGCTATGAGGAAAAAAGTGGTTTTACGCACATATTTTTAATAAAGACTTCAAGCTGTCGTTTAAACCACCCGAAATAGACACTTATAATATATGCAGAACATTCACCACTCAATTGAAAAATAATCTTTCTTCAAATGAACTAACCAGTATACAGGCTGATCATGATGCTCACCTAAATTAATCTCAAACTTGGTATAACTTAAAACAATTGGACTTTATAATGGCTAAAGAGTCACCAAAACACAAAGTACTATCTGGTGATTTGCAACATTGTTTGTTTTAACCACAAACAATTGTATTAGTTTATACAAAAGGAAACTTTGGACAGTAAATTTTACATTGTATGATGCCAGTGATTCTTCTGTACAAAGTATGATGTGGAACGAATCGAAAGGGGCCCGTGGTGTAAATGAAATTACCTCGTCAATTTTGAGATTGGCTGACAATATAATTCCAGGTAGTCAAGTAAAGGACATCACTCTTTCGACCGATAACTGCTATGGACAAAATAAAAATATAAGTATTATAATGTTCTTTTTTTGGATACTGCGTACGTACCTTCAAATAAAGACGATCACTAAAAAGTTTTTACTGTAAGAGCACACACATTTGGAAACAGACAGTGTTCATGCTTTGATTAAAAAAAAAAAGAAAAAAACGCTCCAATTTGGAAATTTTGACACCATGGGACTGGAAACAGCTAGTTAGGCAAATATCACGTAAATAAACAGTACACAATCTGCAACTTGCAGATTTCAAAAAACGCTTTTCGATAAGAAACTCTCACCTAATCCTTCTTTTTGTAAGTAGAAAATAGAATGTTAAAAAAGAGCCTGTTCTACTGTCAACATGTGTTTTCCTACAAGTCCAACAAGAACACATTGGAAAGTAAGTAACGTTTCTAGCCCTCAAATCAAGTCTCATTAATTCCCTTAAATCAAGATGAAGATGATATGGAACCTCTTTAATAATTTTGAGACTTGTCTATAACTTTACTTAATTATTATAATATAATATTTGTCTCTAATAAAATAATAGTATAGGTTGTTAATATGTTTCTCTTGTTTATTTCGTAGGGACCTTAACATGCAATGTCACATTATTTAAAAAAAGTTTATAGAGGTAAACAACACTATGTCCAACTACATATTAAAAAAATTGTAATGAACGGTAAACTTCAGGTATATAACACTTCATGAAAGGAAAAACGATTATACATACAACAATAATAATATATTAATCTTGGTTAAATATAAGAAACATTTGATATTTACTGATTACAAATTTAGAAAGTGGTAATACTGCTCTCCTGAAAAAGCAAGAAAATGGACCTTGTGTCCTTTACCTCTGGGGTACAGATGCTTTTCAGAATCTTTGTTGGTTAGTTCAAAGTTTCCCATTAAACTTAGTTCAAGCTCCTCAAATGATCAACCAAGTCACCACCCAATTTAATTTTTTTATGTTTGGTGTAATATAGGGAGTAGTAGCAGTTTTCCCCATTAAACAATATTGTAATTTGAGCGTAATCAGCATTTTACAGACAGGATAACTCTTTCCTTTGCTTGATAATATTTTTTGACATTTTAGCTACCCAAGGAGTGATCATTACTTTGACAGAGTTCTGGTAATTTTGTGATATGATCAAATGATCATTATGGGTTTTAAACAACAGGTATTTAAAATAATTAATTCTGTGGGTCGTTTTCTTGTATGATATTATATTTGTATATTATTTATAATGCGTAATTTTTTTTAAGAAATAATGAAATTAAAAGATAAAGATGGAAATGTCTTCACTAACAGAGATGAATTACTAAGGGTAGTAGAAGATTTCTATACAGGAAACCTAGGGAACGGGCAGATTTTAGGAAAAAGTTTGGCACCAACGAGCTTCTTAACTATTAAAAGACGAAAACTTGAGTACTTAGGACATGTGATGAGAGAGCAAAAATACGCATTATTACAACTTATTATGTAAGGCAAAATCTGAGAAAAACGAAATGTGGGAAGACGAAGAATATGCTGGCTTAAGACCTTAAGGGAATGGTTTAAATGGAGTAGTGCAGAACTTTTTAGAGCGACAGTCAACAGAGTCCGTATAGCCATGATGATTTCCAACTTTCTATAGAAGAAGGAACTTAAAGAAGAAGAATAACGACCTTCTCCACTGCATAAAATAGATTATAGAAACATCCAACGAATACACGCTATTGGTCCTAGCTTTCGTAGACTTTCGCAAAGCATTCGATACGATAGAAATTAACAGCGTAATGAGAGCGTTACCCGAAATTCGCATAGAATATCGATACTCTTAACTGATCGCTAATATATACAATAATGTAACCATGACCGTAAGACTACACAAAGATATATTGTTCTGAAGCTATTTTCTTGTGGCATCTTAAAGCAATTACTATTTTAATGGGAATAATCCACAATTAAAGTTTCAAATAAGTTTACTTTCAAGTTCCACGTTTCAATTTTCACTTCGAAAATCTAAAAAAAAGATGATGCCAATATAGTGAGTTGCGTTCCTGGGACGACTTTATTGTAAGATTAACTTGAGATTATCCGACAGAAAAATCATAGTATGTGATTCCGAAGTTGAAATCGAAACGTAAAAAATAAAATTATATTATACTTAAATTGTGGCTTATTCTCAATAAAAATCGTAATTCTAATCTTTATATTATCCACTTCTCCAATAGCTTCCATTACAGCTTCGTCAAGAGTTTTCATGATTTCTTTGTAGTGCGTGTTACTTGGTGAAGAGTAACAAACATTGTGTAATTTTAAACCATATTCGATACAGAAACTGGGTAACTCATTTTCAAAACATTGTAGATTGTAATATACTTTATTGAAATGTCTTGCAGTATCATTGAACGTTCGATTTAATTTTGTCTAAAATAGTGTAAATAAGTAAATGATGATCAGATCCACACTTTGCTCCTCGATGGATTCTCTTCTTCTTTTATGTAGACATGACTGTCTGTTTTTCAGTGTGCCTCCAGTAAGTTGTCGTTTCATCGCTTACGTGGTCTTCATACTGATCGTCTTCCTATTAGAGAACAGTCTCTTGCCGTCTTTACTACTCTATTTGTTGTCATTCGGCTTATATGATCGTTCCATTCTACTCTTCTATTTCTTACCCAGTTCTTGATGTTCTCTACTTGCATCTACGTCGTATATCTGTACTTCTAGCTCTGTCCCATAGTCTTGCCATCAATTTTTCTGTGTTTTCATCTCTGCTGTTACTAACATCCTTTTTGTCCTCTCTGTGTCAGGTCGTGTTTCTGCCGCGTATGTCAATATTGGTCTGGATTTTTGTAAATTCTGCTTTTATTTCTTTTCCGATATTTTTATTTCTTTATATTGTTTCATTTAGGCAACCTGCGGCACTGTTTGCTTTATTCACTTGATCTTCCACTATTGTTTTGAGTTTTCCATAGCTCTACTTAAATTTAAACTGCATCCCTTGTTCTATTAGCTGACCTTCTAGCTCAAATTTACATCTTAGTAAATTTGCTCTTATAGCCATGCATTTTGTCTGTTTTGGGGAAATTAGCATGTTAAATTTTCTGGCGCTATATTAAATTGGTGCATCATACGTTGTAAATCATCTTCACTTTGAGAGAGTAGTATTGCGTCGTCTGCATAGCAGATCATTTTAAGTTGTTTTTCTCCCATTTGGTATCCTTTTTTAGTTCTTATTTTTTTATTATTTCATCCATAATCAGGTTAAACAATAGAGGACTCAGGGAATCTCTCCGTCATATTCCATTGCCAGGATCAATAGGCTCAGTTAGTTCTTCTTCTTTTACTTTTATTGTGTTGTTTTGGTGTAAATATTTTCGATCGTTTGGATTATTCCTAGAGATCCCTTGCGTACAATAAGTGAATAACGTCCTTTAATTTGACTCGATCAAATGCCTTCTTACGGTCCACAAAACATAGATATGCCAATTTATTGTATTCTAATGATTTCTTTTGAACTTACCTTATTATAAAATAGTATCGGTGTATGATCTTCCCGGCCTAAAAACTTGTTGTTCTTCTGCTGGTGTTATAATTTCATGCAATTTATTTGTTAGTACTTTTGGTTGTTCATTTTAATGTTGTGTTTAATAAATTATTTCCTCTGTAATTTTCCGGGTCCGATTTATTCTCCCTTTTTGAAGAGATATAATTATATCGACGGATTTTAACATTATTAATCTTTATACCCTTTATTAAATAACTACTTAATTTAAATATTTTTGTATATTATACTAATTTTGGTTTTCTTTTCAGATGTCAGTGACAGAATACCTAAATAGACCAAACGTCCCACGAAATATAGTGTTCCTCGGATATCAAATTCCTAACTGGTTTTACAACTTCTACTGCACCTTCGGTATCTTCGCTTTCGGGGCAGCTTGTTCGCAGCTAACTACTGACGTCTTGAAGTACACAGTGGGCAGACTGAGACCTCATTTTATAACAGTGTGTGCTCCAAACGTTTGCAATGGTTCCTTCATTCCTTACAAATATTATGAGAACTTTACTTGTACAAATCCGTTATATATTAACGACAAGAGAATCATGAAGGAAATGAGGTGAGTACTCATTTACGTAAACGTTAACATAGGTAAATATTCTTAAAATTACATCGTAAATTTAGCGCCATATTCTGTGAATCTTTTATTATCGCCCAATTCCAGTTATTGAAACTCTTTGTAATCCGAGAAACGTTGCTCTAGTTGAGTAATAATATGGTCCAAAATCTCAAAAAAGATCCTTCTAAGTTTAGTTGCAACTTTCTCCAAAAAACTTTCTCATCTCCGTTATTAGATGAACTTCCAGGTAAAATATTAAGTTCACTACGACTTAAGATGCGTTTATAATTGGTTTCGTTAACAGCAATGTTGAAATGGTTAGAAAATGTAAGGTCATTTCTCCAGCTCTTTAACATTGCAACACTTCTGGACACTGAATTGGCACACAATTGAACAACATTATTTTTCTTCTGCAAGATGTTGTATAAGAGCTTAGTTTGTTGAAATATATCATTAAAAACATTTAATAAAAATACAAATTCCAAATCCTCCAACTTGCGTTTAAAACCATCTGCCTGCTTAATTGATTTTGCATTTGATTCTGGGCAATTCGTTATATTCGTCCTGATAGACTTGTAATAATTTTTGAAGTCCCATAAGTTATCCTGACATAACACTAGCTCCATCGTAGGTTTGAGCAATTAATTTAGCTATACAGTCAAATTTACCAATTACACTAAACAGTAAGTCACGTAACGCTGGAGCACTTCGGTCTTCCCCTAGATCAAAAAAACCTAAGAAATATTCTTGAACAACGCCTTTTGTATCCACTAATCTGCATACTATTGAACATTGTGCCCTTTCAGTAATATCGGTTGTTTCATCAAGAATGCATGCAAAAAATGTGGAATTATTTATGGCGTTCTCATACAACACATTTGTGTTGTTTGTTTAAAATTTTTTTGGCGCAGGCCCGATCGTCTGGTGCTTAAACAGAAATCGTAAAGACGACAATAAAAATCGTTGTCCGGCAAGCTAAAACTCTTAAAATTATTGGGTAGGCCGGGCCTGTCCAGCCTACCCACAAAAGGCGCCACTGTTTTACATATAGTCTCTTTGTGTTGATTAATTTATTAGTAAATTTTATCATCGCATGCGACGGGGAATCCAATCAATTTTCGTCATCTACAGCCAGTCGTTAAATTTTTAAAATAAAAAAAACTTTTTACATATAATCTAAGTAAATATGAAGTATGATCTATAGTTTATTTTTATGAACGAGAGAGTAATTAGCATAATTTTAACTGGTACGTCCGACCACTCCATGGGCGTGCTCAAGATTAATTGAAAAATTACTTTGAATAATTTTAAAAAATAAATGAATTATTTCAGTGTTATAAAGTGTTATGTGTATGTAAACAAAAGTGACCTCTTTTATCACACACTATATTAGAACTGACTGGCCTACATTAAAAAGGGTTTTAAAAAATTCACATTTTTTTTTTAATTTTTAAAAATTACAAAAGAGAAAAAGAGTTTTTAAAACCGTCTAAGGTATGTTAAATAGATGAATAAAAATATTAATATAAAACTTACAGCTACTTGTTACAAATCCAAATCAGATTCAGAAGATGAACTTTCAGAATCAAGATTTATAATAACTGGCTCGATCATTTTATCAGTAATATTGTCCAGCTTCCACATTTTTTCCTCTTCTTTAATAGTGTGATTTACTGCCTTTTCCCAGTTTTCAAGTTTTACATTATTTACGGCCTCCAAAAACAACTGTTTAACATCATGAATTTTAAAAGTGGTATTTTTTCTTGAAACTTCACTCTTTATCTGTGCCCATACCAGTTCAATCGGGTTTAATTCACAATGATATGGTGGGGATCTAAGTACTGTCATTCCACAATTTTTGGCAATTTCATCAATTTCGTATTTTTAAAATTTTTCTTTGTGAAGGGCACACAACGAATAAAGTTCCTTTCTTATAGATCCGGGATGGTACGTAATATTTTTTGAACTCAGCCAATTCTGCAAGTCTTTTTTTAACCACTTAGTTGTGGGCAGTCCTTCTATAAGTCTGGAGTGATAACTTGCATTATCCATTACTATTACACAGTTCTTAGGAAGAAGATCTATCATTTGTTCGAACCATTCTTGAAAGACATCAGCGTTCATGTCTTCATGGTAGTCACCGGTACGAGTTGATTCAAAAGTTAATAAACCACCTTCAACAAAACCGTCTGAACTGCCAATGTGTACTATTATCAGCCTGCGTCCCTTTTCTGATGGTGGGCTTAAACCAGTAGATAAGTTATTTACAAAAGCGTGCCTTTGACTTGTAACAGTTTCATCCTGCCAAAATTTATTTGGTGTATGACCCTCGTTGATCCATGTTTCATCAAGATAAAATATTTTTCTTTTTTGGTTTCTCATTTCCTTTATGGTTCTTAGAAAATGTCTTCTCCATATGACAATATTGCTTCTTTCTAATAAAATAGACTTTCTGGGATTCTTTTTCCAGCGGAAGCCTATTTCTTTTAAAAGTTTCCATAACGTACTTCGACTAATTTCTGGGTAATTCTTATCATCTCGAACTGAGACAAGAACTTTATCCAATGTTGGAAATTCTTGTCTAAAGAAGAATTCATGCACTTTCCTTCGAAGTCCTTCTTTAAAATGATATTCTATTTGAAATTTTGGTTTCCCTGGAGCATTACGTGGCATTTGAAAACTACCACATTTCTCTTCTTTAATAACTCTGTAAATCGTAGATTTGCCAACACCAAGTGTACTGGTAACTAACTCAACGGTCTCATCAACACTTTCACATAAACGTTTGTCTGTAAATGATTTAAAACAATTAAATATTAATGTTTTTTCATTAACTGTTAAAGGACCAATTTTTCGGCGTTTACACGGCACTTCCAAATTTTCCATAACACTAGTATACACAATTAACTGCACCTTGCAACTGAAGTACCTACTTTTAGTGAACTGTTAAGAATTTTGAATACGACCTTCCTACAAAATGGAAAAACCCACTATCACATTTTCTGTGGAATAAGTTTAGAAGGTAATTATCTAGTCGATTACTGTCGTAGATTCCTGGAATTAAAGAATTAAATGTTTGATTGTTGAAACCCTTACTTCGTGGAATGCACTCATTTCAGATAAAATAAAACGTTTTATTTTATCTAAAGAATTAAACTTTATTTTGCAAATAGGTAGGTACTTATTAAACTTTTATTGGTTATATATAACCAATAAAATAAACATCTTATATTTCTTGCAAATTCATTAGTACCTGTTAACCTCCATCACTCCGACACTGGCAACCTTATTTAGGGATTAGTAACCCTCAGTAAGTATTGTATTCTATTCTGCTCCAACCTTTATACCTGGTGGTCATACTCAATTTAAAATTGTTTTCCTATATACTTCTGTAAACTTGTTGACAAATATCTGTTTTTCATTGAGTCACCCGTATCAACAGTTTAGGGATTTGCATACATAATTTATTGTTTTATTACTCTCTCATACATAAAAATACACTATAGTGAACTTCTGACCTGCCATTATGATGTTACTACACCTTATATATATATATATATATATATATATATATATATATATATATATATATATATATATATATATATATATATATATATATATATATATATATCCTGTCATTATTTTTCCGGGTTTGACTCCGCGTTGTAAAATGCTGGTTTTCTTGAAAACCATTGTTTTGGCGACGTTTCGGCAAGGTCTCACTTGCCATTCTCAAGCCTGGTGGATCTACTTCTCGTCGTTACTCGATTAGTACTGGTCGACTGGGCATTTCGGCGCTCGTTTAAGGCAAGGCAAGAATTCGACAAGTTGGCCACGATACGTGAGATTTTTGAAGCTTTTAATTCTAATCTACCAAACCATTACCACCTTTCAGCATATACTACGATGGATAAAAAGTTGAACAAGAAGCCTTTCGCGGCAAATGTTTATTCAGGGTTTACATACCGAATAAACCAAATCATTATGGTATAAAAATATATGCTTTGCAGACGCTAAGATGTATTATACATCCAAGATAAATGTATATGTCGGTAGACAGCCATCAGGAAAATATTTTGTTGGTACGTGAAATATGTCACTTGTACCTCGTCTGTGTGAACCGATTTGGGAAACGGGAAGGAACGTTACTTTGGATATTTTTTTCACAAGCGTTCAGCTCGCGCGATTACCTCAACGTGAACATCGTCTAACTGTTATAGGAGCATTACGAAAGAATAAACCTCAAATTCCTCTAGTGCTAAGACGACAAAGGCCAGAAAAAACTGGTATGTTCGCATTTCAAGAGAAGTGTACCCTTGTATCGTATGTACCCCGAAAAGGTAGAAATGTTTTATTGTTATCAAATGCAACAGGTAAACCAGAAATAATCATAGATTATAATAAGACTAAAGTAGACGTGGATGTCGTGGACAAGATCTGGGCGGCATACAATTGCGCTAGAACAACCCGTCGCTGGCCAATGGTCATTTTTTACAGTTGTTTAAATGTAGCTGGGATAAATTCCTACATTATATACAAATAGAATACAGACACATGCATTCCTAGACGAAAGTTTTTTCAAGACTTAGGTTTTCAAATTATTGACAAACATATTCGCAGACGGCAATTTATAAAGCAATTTCCTCTGAGAAAAGAGGACATAGAACCAATTCCATCCGTACACTGAGAGACAATCAAGGCCGTATGATAATCGACGGTAAAGAAGTAACTGAAGAATGGAAAAAGTATTTTAGGGACCTTCTAAACATCATACAGGAAGAACAGCACGAAGAAGAGATCTATATCACAGCGGACATGACCGTCAAAAATCCCTCCTTTGAAGAAACCCAAAAGGCCCTAAATAAGCTGAAAAATCACAAAGCGCCGGGTACGGTCGAGATACCAGCAGAACCTCTGAAATATGGGGGAGACGCACTACATCGCCAAATACACCAGCTAATAACGCACATATGGTTAGAAGAAAGAATACCAGCACGATGGAAGGAAAACATAATAGTGGGCATCCACAAAAAAGAAGACAAAACAAAATGCGCGAATTATAGAGGAATATCACTTCTAAACACGGCATATAAAACCCTCTCAAACATCATTTTTAGTAGACTAATCCCTTATGCTGAAAATGTCTTAGGAAAATATCAAGCCGGGTTTAGGGCAAACAGATCAACAATAGATCAACTATTCACACTGAGACAACTTCTAGAAAAGGGATGGGAGTATAACAGACCCATACACAATCTTTTTATAGACTTTAGACAGGCATATGATAGCGTAGAAAGAAGCCAAGTATGGAACGCCATGGCGGAGTTTTCAATACCAAAGAAACTCATTCGGATGACCAAAGTCTGCATGGAGGGTGGAATATCTAAAGTACGTGTAAATAACTACCTTGTATTAGAGCCATGAGGTCGGCCGAAATAAAAACAGAATTGCTATCGGTTCAAGGCCCCAAGCTGTTACTCACATATGCAGATGACATAGATCTCGTTGGAGACTCCATCCTATCCACGAAAGACATTTTCAACAAGATGGAAGGGCAACAAGTGAAGTAGGGCTGACGATTAATGAAGAGAAGACGAAATATATGTGTATAAATAGAACGACACGAAAAGACAGAATAGGACAAAATGTCACGGTCAACACCTTCAATTTCGCAAAAGTACAAAGTTTTAAGTATTTGGGGGCCGTAATCACAGCTGAGAACGATGTGACTGAACAAATAAAACACAAAGATAAGCTCATAAAATCAAAAAATCTCACAAGAAGTTCAAAGATCAAAATCTATAAATCCATCGTCAGACCTTTAATAACATACGGATGCGAAACGTGGACCGTGACCAAAGCAATCGAAGAAAAGCTCAGACGCTTTGAACGAAAAATACTTCATTCTCTTAAACATGACTTTTACACCATCGGTGATTTCACATCTTTTATACCCCAAATTAATAAATAAAAAGTTTTTAAATGCCAACACCTAGATTGCTGTTATTATTTTTTAAAATCATCAAAATAATTTTTTAAATCTTTTGGCTGTAGTAATACTAGGTATAACTAATATAGTTTCATGTTACATTGACATTTTGTTTTCGACACAGTTCATAGGTATATTGTCAATCAGTTACCAGCTGTTCTCCGTTTGAAGAGGTTTACTCTCCGGCTCTGGAACTCACTTCAGCCATGCATGTTACCTGAAGTCAAATTTAATTTAATACTGAACATCACAGTTTTTTTTTACAACATGATGTATAATCTTTTACAACTATATGTAATTTAAAGGGTTTTTACCCAGGTATTTTGGTGGCTCAGGCATTATAACCTTGTAAGTATAATCATTTTTGCTTTTTAACCATAGTCAAAATTTCATAACCACGTTTGTTTTAACTAAATGGTTTATACTTATTTTAGGCAATTTTAAAATTTTAAACCTGATGATGGACTGTTTAGTCCGAAAACGTTTGTTTTTTTGATGTAGCCCTTTTAAGGGTTTTTAAATAATTATACCCATTTACGTTTTAAGTTATTAAAAGAACCAATATTTATAATAACATTCCAGCTTCATTGGAAGAACTAAGATAACGAATAGAGCATTTTTGTAGTATAGTTACCCCGAAAATGCTCCAAAATGTTTTTCATAATTTTGAACAGTGACCCACAGTTTATAATTTTATGGACGTTGAGTAAATATCATTTTGAACATTTATTAATAGTAATAGCTAATGAGTAAGCTTATGAATTGATTAATTTAAAATTTTGTTCATTTTATTTACGTAACATTTAATAAACTTTCAATAAACATAGTTTTGCACAAGAATAGAGTTATTATTGAAAAAAATATGTGTGCGTGTGTGTGTGTATATATATTTTATTGGCACTGGTTTTAACAACCAAATGGCCAGTCAATTTGTTTTGAGTTCTTTCTTTACACAAGATAGAGTTAGTATTTACATTGTATTACAACTATTGTATTGTATTGACAGTTAAGACATGGAATGTTAGAAACTTACTTACTAGCTTACTTTGTTTTTGCTGTTTTGTTTTTTGTATTGTTTTTTATGTTTTTTTTGCTTATTTTTTTTATTTTTTGTTTATTTGTTATTTTTTTATTACTACGCTAAGACATAAACCCGATGCGACACCTAGGAGGTTTAGATCTTATTAGTAATTTTTTTTTATTTTTTTTTTTATTTTGTTTTCCATTTTTTTTATTCTTTATTATTTTTTTTATTGTTTTTTTTGTTAGAGCTTTAATTTTAAGCAATATGTATGTATAAATACACCAGTGAAATATCTACCTGTTTATCAGTTTGCCACATAGTATATTTCCTATTTAAAATTTAAAGGTAGGAGTACTGGAAGGGAGGAAGTTGATAATTGACAGATATCTATCTATATCGTTAAAAGATGATTCATTGAGAATAGAAATCGAAATGTTTTAATATTTTCACAAAATCCTATGAATGTTGCCAAATATCAGGGTGGACTCTTTTGATTAGCCAACCCTGTCAATTCCATATAAAGTATGTCCTTATAAGTAGAATTTTATACAACTGTGTTGCATCCATTATTTTTCGTTTAGTGAACGGTATTTCTTTCTTTTTTATTCATTTGTTTTATCGTTTTTTAAGCAAAATTTTGTGTTCCATGAAAATCGTTTTCCATTTGACTAATGAACTTTTACCATGATTGCTGATTTTGTGTGCGTTTTTGCTTCGTTCCGCAATTTCCTGTATATTTATTTATTTTCGTCTGTTTGTTGTGCAAGTACTTGTGATATGCAGGTTTTATTTCCATTACTGGTTATAAAACTGATTATGAAATATTGATTGTTGTACTATTACTTATTGGGGTACAATAAATTACATAATTCGTTAAATTGGAATCACTGATTTTAACTACTTACTATATTTGTTTATTTTATTTTTTTTTCTTTTCAATTACTGAATTTAATTAGGATTCAATTATCTGATTTATAATAAAATGCGTTTGTAATTGTATGCATTGTAGTCGGTAACTATCCGTGTTATATAACGTGTTTTCAAATAAGATTAAACTTATTATGGTTATTAAACAAAATTAAATAATTAAAAATTTTATAGTTATCATATTTAACCATGGGTAACATCTTCGATTTAACCATTTCACCTTCAGTCAATATAATATGTACTTATAAATAGTTCTATTATGACTCACAGAGGGACTAACATCGATTCGGGCCATATGCTAGTGATTACAAAATGTAAAATAAAAACAACGAAGAATGAAAGACGAAAATCACAGAGACAATGGGAAGTAGATAAATTGAAAGAGAAATAAGTGAAAAGAAGATTTGTACAAGTAAATATTGTTATGATTCATTTTATCCATCAAAGATAGAATAAAAATTTTAATTTGTTATAGAACGCGGGCACATAAATTTGCAACGCCCTGTACATCGATTTGTAAATATTTGTTATAAGTTAGTAAAGCAGTGGTTTATCCATGAGCTTTACCCTGAAGGACTAAAAAACATTAGTAAATACTTAAACGTGAAAAGACGATTTGTTTCCCGGTATTTGTAGCCTATATTTTAAAAGCCTTTGGTTTTGTTTCGATGGAAAGGCCAAAGCCGCCAGGTAGTTATAGTATTTAGAAAGTTTGAGATAAAACCGTTATTATTTTCAAAGAAGGTTGTTTAGAAGGTGTGTGAAGGGGTAGTGAAGCGCAACATATGATGCCGTATCCTGTTGGCGTCACTTAGCCTCTCCTACTCAATTCCTAACTTCACCTCCAAGCTGGTACACACCGGTAACCTGAGCAACCCCACTGGAGATTGGGTAACCAGCCCCCAATGGAAGGTGGGGTCAGGGCTGACGAAGAAGGGAGTCTTGGTCCTCCGACGAATAGGGGGTTGGGCTGAAGGTTAACTACCTTTTCCTAGAAAAACCATGAGTTATGAACGTTCAAGGAAGAAAAGCCGGACTGATTAAACGACGACGACTGTGCGAGAAAAAGGAACACGATTTGAGGGTTGCGACATGGAATGTTCGAACATTGTACAGATTAGGGGCTCTCCAAAATCTCTTAAACGAACTAAGTAGATACAAAATTGACATAACTGCCATACAAGAAATGAGGTGGATTGGAAACAATATTATGGAAAAAAAAGAGCCATACCATTTTCTACAGCTGCGCTCCTAAAGATCACATTTTGGGCACTGGATTCATAATTATTAAGAGAGTAAGACATATAATAAAAGACTTCAGAGCCATCAGTCCCAGAATGTGTATTTTAAGAATTAAAGGACGTTTCTTCAACTACAGCCTAATTAATGCGCATGCCCCCACAGAAGAAAAAGAAGAGGAAGTCAAAGAAGAGTTTTATGATGAATTAGAGTCCGCATACCAGTCATGCCCAAAAAGTGATATAAAAATAATTTATGGGGACTTAAACGCAAAAGTTGGAAGAGAGCAGCAATTCCAACCCACAATAGGTAAGCACAGTCTCCATGAGCAATCAAATGACAATGGCAATAGGTTGGTAAACCTAGCAAGATCACTTAACGTGGTGATTGCCAGCACATACTTCGCTCGAAAAGATATACACAAAGGCACCTGGAAATCACCAGACGGACTTACAGTGAATATGATAGATCATGTTATTGTAGACTCAAGACACCAATCGAATATAATAAACGTCCGTACCAGAAGAGGGGCAAATGCGGATTCTGATCACTACCTGGTCGAAAGTAGGATAAGGGCTGGAATTTCAAACATCAAAAAGGAAAAAGGCTCTAAACATGAACGATACAATATAGAAGGACTCAAAGAAACAAACAAAAATAGAGAGTACAAAGAAAATATAAGCATCAAACTAGAAAACAGACCAAAACATGAAAACCTAAATGAGGAGTGGGAAGAGTGCAGAGAAATTATAAAAGAAACAACTAAAGAGGTGTTGGGCATGGAAGGTAAAGAAAGAAGAACAAGAACGAATTACTGGTTTGACGAAGAATGTCAAACTATAACAGAAAGAAAAAACAGAGCATATCTACAGATGCAACAGAGGCACAGAACCCGACAAGCAGAGGAAGAATATAAACAACTACGTAAAGAAGAAAAGAAAATTCATCGAAGAAAGAAGAGAGAATATATCAACAAAGAACTTCAAGAACTAAGTAAACCAACAGAGACAAGAAAATTTTACCAGAAACTCAACAAAAGCAGAAAAGAGTTCAAACCGAGAACAACGATGTGTAAAGATAAGGAGGGTAATATATTCACAGAACAGCAAGAGATACTTAGAAGATGGACAGAACATTTTAAGGAGAAGCTTGGGGTGAATAGGACGGAGATGAACCCTGATATACCATTAGACCAAGCAGACAACAGAGAAAAGAGTCCACCAACAATAGCAGAGATTAGAACAGCAGTGGACAAATTAAAGAACAATAAATCACCAGGATCGGATCAAATATCATCGGAGCTACTGAAAGAAGGAGACGCATTACTTAAAGCCATACATGAGCTGATAAGAAAGATATGGTTGAATAAACAGCTACCAAAGGAGTGGAATAGCGGCATTATTGTACCACTACATAAAAAAGGAAACCAGTTAGAATGTGAAAACTACCATGGAATCACGCTGTTAAATGCGGCATACAAAATAATGTCCAACGTAATGTATGAAAGACTTAGACCATACGCTGAAAAAATAGTTGGCAAATACCAATGTGGCTTCTGTAGACAGAAGTCAACAATAGACCAGATATTTGTTCTGCGACAGATCCTTGAAAAAACAAGTGAATATAACATCGACACACATCATCTCTTCATAGACTTCGAAAGCGCATATGACAATATAAACCGAGAATTCCTAACAAAAGCAATGAAAGAATTTAAGATACCAACACAGCTAATAGAATTGATAAAAGAAACACTAAAAGTAGAAAGTAAAATCCGGATACAAAACGAACTAACGGAAACAATAGATGTGAAGAAGGGACTACGCCAGGGAGACGCTCTATCATGCATATTATTCAACATCATACTTAAAAAAATAATAAGAGACACAACAGTTAATACCCGAGGAACAATAATTAATAAAAGCGTGCAAGTACTAGCATTTGCAGATGATGTTGACATAATCGCAAGATCAAGAAGAGAAATGATAGAGGCATTCACTCAAATAGAACGAGCTGCAAAAAATAGTGGTCTTAAAATCAATCAGACAAAAACAAAATATATGCCTGCAAATAAAAACGCACAAATAAGGCAGCTGCCAAATTTACCAATAGGAGAATACAACATTGAGGCGGTAAAAAACTTTACATACTTAGGATCCCTAGTTACGTCTGATAACAACGTTGCAGAGGAAGTGAAGAGGAGAATATTTATTGCCAATAAATGTTACCATGGCTTAATTAGGCAACTAAGATCAGATAACGTCTCCAGAAAAACAAAATGCCAAATATACAAAACCTTAATAAGACCGGTACTCACATACGGTTCAGAAACCTGGACACTCTCTAAAAGGGAGGAAACGTTATTAGCCACCTTTGAAAGAAAAATCTTGCGACACATATATCAGGGCACAAAAGAAAACGGGATTTGGCGGAGAAGGTATAACTTTGAACTATACAACATATACGAGGATCCGGATATCATAACATTCATTAAAATAGGAAGGCTACGTTGGATTGGACATGTGGAAAGAATGGAAGAAGGCGAAATACCAAACAAAATATTCAAACAAGTGCCAGTAGGAAAAAGAACAAGAGGAAGACCGAAGCTGAGATACGTAGAACAAATAGAAAATGATATAACAACATTAAAAATTAAAAACTGGAAAAAAAAGCACGAAACAGGTCAGAATGGAGAAGAATCCTTGAACAGGCCAAGACCCAAAAAGGGTTGTCGAGCCAGTGATGATGATGATGATGGTTGTTTAGAAGCGATGTTTCGGTTTTTCTGATGTAAAATAAGAAGAGGGATATAGGAATTTTCTGATTGGTTAGCGAGTTTGGAATGAGGAAAAGAAAGTGAATGTTTTGAAGTTTCCTAGTAGAAATTATTATTAGGTGATGGGCATCCGAAAGAAGCAGTGGAAGTTTTGTGTAGTCAGTTAAGAAGCAAATGCCAGTAGTGTTAATAGTTAGAAGCGAGTGACTGAAAGGTGGAACGAGAGCTAGGTCAAAGTTGAGAAGTCGAATACCTTGTGGATTCTATAAAGTCCAAGTGAGTAAGTCACAATAACTATAACTATTAAAAATATTTGCGACACCGAGTAAAAATAATATAACTTGGGTCTCAGGAGATTGTTAGTATATGAAAGAGAGGAGAGAATTGTGGAGTTTGTTGAACGAGTACTGGTAAAAGAGGCTTGCTCGTGTTTTTGGAGAAAGAGTTGCTGGTATGCTTATAGGTTAATACTTAGAACGGAGAAGGCTTTGATTGGTAGCCTAATATAATCAACAAGGGAGAGCTGTTCTAGTCGAAAGGAGACATCGTCGTGTGTGGTTTATCCATAATAAGTTTTACCCTGAAGGACTGAAAAACATTAGTTAATAAATACTTAAACGTGGAAAGACATATTGTTTCCCAGTATTTGTAGCCTATATTTTAAAAGCCTTTGGTTTTGTTTCGCTGGAAAAGCCAAAGGTGCCAGGTAGTTATAGTATTTAGAAAGTTTGAGATAAAACCGTTATTATTTTCAAAGAAGGTTGTTTAGAAGCGATGCTTCGGTTTTTCTGATGTAAAATAAGAAGAGGGATATAGGAATTTTCTGATTGGTTAGCGAGTTTGGAATGAGGAAAAGAAAATGAATGTTTTGAAGTTTTGTAGTAGAAATTATTATTAGGTGATGGGCATCCGAAAGAAGCAGTGGAAGTGTTGTGTAGTCAGTTAAGAACCAAATGCCAGTAGTGTTAATAGTTAGAAGCGAGTGACTGAAAGCTCGAACGAGAGCGAGGTCAAAGTTGAGAAGTCGAATACCTTGTGGATTCTATAAAGTCCAAGTGAGTAAGTCACAATAACTATAACTATTAAAAATATTTGAGACACCGAGTAAAAATAATATTACTTGGGTCTCAGGAGATTGTTGATATATAAAAGAGAGGAGAGAATTTTAGAGTTTGTTGAACGAGTACTGGTAAAAGAGGCTTGCTCGTGTTTTTGGAGAAAAAGTTGCTGGTATGCTTATAGTTAATACTTAGAACGGAGAAGGCTTTGATTGGTAGCCTAACATAATCAACAAGGAAGAGCTGTTCTAGTCGAAAGGAGACATCGTCGTGTGTAAATTAAAAGGTCAGTCAATAATTTTTGTTTGTTTGCAGAAATTTTTTGTATGTTTCGAATAAGACTCTATACCATCAGAAGAACAAAAATTATCGCTTTTTTAAAATACCGTAAATTTTCTTTTTTAACATCAAAGGATAATTATTAATATTGCTTAATAAATTTAAAAAATATATTTTTATAATATTCAGAATTTTTTTATTGTACAAGAACATATGAACAATGATTCCAATATTTCAGAATTTTCATAGGAAGTGTAATTAATTTACGAATATCCAAATTTCTTGTTTATGTTGTTTTATCAAAATTAGAAAAAACAAACCGATAAATATTTGGTAAATTAAAATTATTTATGTGGTACAATTTTCATTGGGACAGTTAAGCCTATGGAATTTATTTGAGAAATTTTCATATTATTTCTTTTGAAAATAAAAGATATTTGTATTTGTTTATTTATATTATTTATATTTATTTCCTTTTTCTATTTGATCCCGAGAAGGAACAAGTAAGAGATACTGAAAGCCACGAGAAAATATAAGCTACGCTGATTTATTTTTTTTTTATATATATAAATTGTCACCCTGAGATTGTTTTTTTTATGTATGATTTGCGACACTTAGATAAATAATTAAATAATTAATTAAAGTAATTAAATTAATATAAAAGTAAGAAAAAGCAAATCTGAGTAATACATATGTAGATGCAGTTCAAAGAACAGCAAATGGAAGAACTATTCAAAAAAAATGAAACAAGGAATAAACAATGCATCAGATAAAGTGGTTGGCAAGATGCAAAATAAAAGAATAAATAATTGGTTTGACGATGAGTGAAAATTAGCCGTGAAAGAAAAGAAAAACAAAATTGATATGGTTAAGCACAATTAAAGAAAAGGAACGAGAAAAATACAAAGATAAAAGGTAAAAGACAAAGAAATTATTTAAATCGAAAAAAAATCAAAGAATAGAAGAAATTATGAACCAGATAGAAACAGAAAATTAAAGACACAACTCAAAACCATTGTACCAATACTTCAAACTAGGTAACCGAAAACGGACAGCTAATATAGCTATAGAAGCAGAAAAATGGCAGAAGTATTTCGAAGAAATATATCAAGAAACGGATAGAGAGGAAGAAAGAGAAACAATTACAAACACGGTTCAAGATGAAAAAGAAGAAGAATGTACCTATACAGAAGTGAAACAGTAATAACACTATATGGCGAAACATACACATTAACACTGATATGAAGACAAGAATTTGTAAAGCCAATGTAAGACCAATAATGACATATGCCTCAGAAACAAAACCCGACACTGCCACAACTCAGGAAATACGCTGAGAGATCGAAAGAGAAATGAAGACAGAAGAAAATGTAATGTACAGAAGAAGACGAAGAAGAAGAAGTGAAAGAGAAAATATGCAAACTTAAAACCGGGAAACCAGCAGGAGAAGACGAAATATGTAGAGAACATATCAAATATTGTTGGGAGGCACTATACAGAAAGATTTATGAACTAACACAGAATATACGGAGTAAAGAAATAATGCCTGAAGAATGGAAAAAGGGAATTATAGTGACAATCCTCAAACAAGGAGACCATATAATATGCAAAAACTACCGAGCAATTAATTTACTAAATGTAACATATAAAGTAAAGTATGGTATAATTGGAGACAGACTAACAATATATACAGAATAAAGCATAGGAGATTACCAGTACGGTTTTAGAAAAGGAAGATGCACGATAGACTCTATAATTACGCTAAAACAAGTCATAGAGAAAGGATGCGAGTACGACGGAGAAACACATACATTTCCTAGATTTTAAACAGGCATTTGAGAAACTAAATAGAAGAAAAATGATAAAAATTACAGGAGATTAATATACCAAAAAAGTATATTATTAAGATTAAATTATACCTAAGCAACAATAGACACCGGAAGAGAAAGAAAAGAAATAATTAAAATAAAAAACTGGACAAGGAGATGCGTTCTCAACGATACTACTTATTTTATCACTAGACAAGATAATAAAAAACTATCAAACGCATGAATTATAAACAAGAATGCAGTACAAATAATAGGATATGCGGACGATATAACCATAGTAGCAATATATAAAAGCTGATTCCTAAAACATCGTTGTTTAGTCTATTCATTTCTTGTTCAAAATTATCCAGTTTTCCTGCAGAAAACAAACTTTTAATATTTCACGTTGCAATTCTTAAAGCTGTTGGTTTCTGCGCACTTGTGCAAGGATTTCGCATTTTTACGACCAAGTGAGCCCTGCAGTCTTGTGTTTTTCTCTCTCTGTCGGATCTTGTTATTGTATTTCCATGATCAGTAGGGTTTCCAGTACCTATTTTTGGTGTACACCATAATGACTTAACTAGGGGTACTCTATGAGTCTTTAATGCAGTGGATCCTTGTTGCCTTTTGCATCCTTCCGCCGTTGACCATCCTTGGTTCATCAGCCTTCGAGACCGATTTCTCGACCTCAGGACAAAAGAGTGCCCTTCCACTAGTGATGTTACGAATATTCGCATTCGCATTCGCGAATATTCGCATATTTTTGCATATTCGCATTTGCATTCGCATTCGCAAAATTTGTGCGAATGTTTTGCGAATATTACACAGCTTGCATTTAGCTCGTTCAGTATCGAAAAGTGGTGAAAAATAAGTCCATATTTCACTGTAATTTGATTTACTCATAGTAATAAATCGCTAATCACACTTTAACTATAAATTCACTTGTATTTGTGCACGAGCAGAGCAGGGCAACTGGAGTGACTTGTGTCCCGTGAAATTTTTATTGGAACTATAACCAGAGAACTTAATTCTCTGCTATAACTTTCTCTCTATAACAAGTCAAATTTGATTATAACAAGAGAAAATAAGATCGAAAAACGTGCTTTCTACGTTTTTGGCCCGGACGTGACTATAAATAAATACCTTTTTAAATGACCCCTTAATAAACTTAACCGCCTACAATAAACTTCTTTACAATAAATACAACTGTTTCACATCTTTACTTTAGCAAATATGATAGAATGATACTGGACAATTTAAAGCAGTTAAAAATGACAGACTTTTTAATTGTCTCCGGCACTGCCGGCAGTGCCGGAGACAATTAAAATTGCCAAATTAAAAAAAAACTGAATATTCGCATTCGAATTCGCATTCGCGAATGTCGGTGGCATATATTCGCATTCGCATTCGCGAATGTTTAAAAAATGACGTTTGTTACATCACTGTGGAAGGCTTCCACATACTAGCTCATCCGCCCGAAGCCGTTGGCCAGTAAATGGTGGGATCGCTTATACCGGTAATCCATAGAGAAATAAAAATAAGAGAGTGCTTGGTTGCATAGATAAAACTGGCACAGTGTGACGTCACTCGATGCTAGCGACTTGATGAACTACTTACTCAACTAAGCGACCAGAAAATGGAACGCGGGATATTTAAAATTATTATATTTCAGTAGAGAATCTCAGTTTACAGATAATGTTACAGGAAAGACTTTAAACTGAATTTCCCCATACTCTAACCTAAAATATATGTGAAAAATTATGTGTAACGATCTAAATATATGTTCAGAATCAAAATATGTAAGTTTTATTTGTTGTTTTTAGGTTAAAGTATGCAAAAGTTCAGTTTAAAGTCTCTCCTGTAAAATTATCTGTAAAATGAGATAGAAGGATTTATCGATGCTAAGCCATCGATATTTTCCTCATAAATTTTCAGAAAAATAGGGGACATGAACACTGGGAAAAAAAACTACACATGTTTTATTTTTATTAATCCTCACAGGGACCCTCCACTTACCGCATGCATGTATGGAGTGCTGATAAAACAAAATAGAAAAACATATACAGAACAATTGTTTTGAAATATAAAGTTTTGAGATATAAAACACAGATCAACACAAAATGCATGCATGTCCCCGCTCTTCTTTATTTATCTTATATTTTAAAAAATGCAGATATTACAAATTTGATTAGTAGGTAGCCTAAAAATATTCAAAGAAAAATATTACACAATACACAGAGAACTTTACTAAAGCTAAAATAAATACCCTTAAAATAACAACTCTTACAATAAATAAGTAAAATACTTTTAGGTGATAAACAAATCGAACAAACCTGCAATTTAAATATATGTTCATAAGAGAAATATTTGCCAATAAAAAACTTTTTGACTACACTATGGTCTCCAGTACAAGGACCTAAAATTTCATTGTGTATGCATTCCTTGCAACGTGTCTGACAAACTTTTCCTCTGTGAAAAATTTCGGAGTTGCTACGTTTTTGAACTCTTAGATCTCAAAGATGTTTAATACACAATTTTCCTTGTACTGGGGACTACTATACTAAGTTAGTTATATAAATGTGAATACAATATATAAAATTTACCATTAACTATTTGACTGAAGTACCAATGCATATTAAAAGAAAATCAATGTTGTGAACTTAAAAAAATAGTTTATTTAAATAAAGAAATGGAGAAGAGTTTAGAAAAATAGGCTAAATAAAATTATAAATGCTTCATCTTATTAATTTTCTTTTTTTTGTAAATCATTTTTCTGCAAATCTCGATAACTTCTATAAACATCATCATAATATTTCCTAATTATTAAGTCTACAAACACATCTAGAAAATAATTAAACACATAATCCAAATGTTGGTTACAAGTAAACCACTCCAGAGTTACATACTTTTTTATCAAAATTTTAATTTTTTTGGAAAAATGGTTTATATGTCCATTATTGACTAATACAGCAATTACAATATCGTGAATTTCGGCTAAATCTACTATAGATAAAGTCACGTTCAGATGGCAGTGTACGGATATAGGATAACAGCGTTGCCAATTCTACTGCCATTGTAAGTTTTGCTACTTTTGTAAAATAAGCAGGGCCAAACTCACGGTAAACTAAGATATGTTTAGGTAAGCTAAAGTTGTTAATAGAAAATTCGTGAATGAAATAAATGGTAATAATTCCAAAAATGCTTTTATACATAATACCGCAGTTAATAGGGAAAAAAATATGAAAAATATTCTACAGGTTTTTTAATGTTCTAAACGGTAGATAAGGGATAACTGATGATAATTCCTTGAAGAATTACAGCCAATTTTGCTTTGTTTATTTTTTAAAGAAAGATGAAGTTTGGAAAAAATCATTTTTTTGCCTATTTTGTTCCTCGTGCATTTTAGGGAAAAATGTTTCAAATAAATGTTGCAGATCTTAAAAAGTTTTTTAATTTTTTAGTTTGTAAATTAAAATACATAAACAAATGACTGAGATAATTGCAAAAAACCCCTAATTGAGGCCCCTAGAACACAAGGGTGTAAGTGCAGTTGCTTATCACTTAGCAACTGATATCTAACAACAGGCACGTACTTTTGGCTTCAAACTTTCTACATTAACAACAATAACACCATCAAAAATTACATGTCATTGAAAACATGCTGAAAACTGAAAAAGTGCTACCTAGGTTTTTAAATTTATATCGAACTTTGAACAAAGATTTTTCAAAACTTTGTTTTTGGCACTTACACCCCTTGTGTTCTAGGGGCCTCAATTGTGCACTAATTTATTAAATGTTCATAACTTTATTTTTTGCATAATGACGTCTAATATAACTACTTGAAATTATGTCGATTAATGAGTTATTTAAGTGTGCTACATTTCAACCAGATCAACTAAATATTTTATTACCTTTACTGAGAAAAGAATACCCCCGAAAAACAATTTTCAATCATCTTCATTTTCATAATCTAGTTCATCTTCAGAGTCATCGTTTAATGAAATTCTAATAGGTTCAATGTCATCTTGAATGTTGTCTACTGTCCAAAAATTATTCTCCAATTTTATAACATGGTTGACGTAATTTTTCCAATGTCCATTGTTCTGTACTTTATCATAACCTTCATAAATCAATGTTTTAACGTCGTTTTGTTTGAAACTTGAATTCTTAGAGGACACGTACCGTTTCACTTCACTCCACACCATTTCTATTGGGTTCAGTTCACAGTGATAAGGCGGAAGTCTTAAGATATGTACATCTACGCGGCATTGTTCGTCACTGTGATTCCTGTATTTTTCACCAATACAATCAATTTTGTATTTGTCATAAATATTTTTAAATACATTAGCAGTTTCCAGAAGTTCATTTTTTAAGTAATCTTCTTCAAAATAAATGTCCTTTTCATAGAGCCACTCCTTAATTTGACGTTTCACCCAATATTGTTTGGGAAAATTTAATTTCCTAGAGTGATAAGATGCATTGTCCAAGATAATGACATTCTTTTTATTTTTTGGGAGATTCGGTATTAACATCTCTTCAAACCATTTTTCAAATAGATCTCCGTCCATCTCTTCATGGTAATCTTCAGCACCTTTTTTGGCAAGAAAAGTGATGTCAGCACCTTCAACAAATCCGTCTTTGTTTCCTGCATGGACTAAAACAAATCTTGGTCCTTTTCCGGTCGGAGTTTTTAAACCTGTGGTAAGTCCATTTACGAAAGCCTGTCGGCTATTTTTTATTGTTGTATCTTGCCATACTTGCCCATTGGTTATTCCAGTATTAACCCATGATTCGTCCATATAAATGATATTGGCTCCTTCGTTCCTCAGTTTCTTTATTTCCCGGAGATAGTGACGCCTCCAAGCGACTATTTCTTGTTTTTCTATTAATATTGAATTTCTACCTTGTTTGCCATATATAAAACCCATGTCGTGCAATAGTCTTCTCAACGTACTCTTGGAAAAATTCGGAAGATGCTCCATTTGCTTAATTTTTTCTAGTACTACGTCAAGGGTTGGAGGAATATTGTCCATAAAAAAACCGTGCACTACTTGTCTTATTCTAGACCGAGTTGCTTCATCATATCTATTCTCACGACTATTCAAATAACCGGTTCTTTTTTTTCTTATAGGAGTTACGAGTGGACCATTTTTACTTTCACTTCTATATCGGAATATCGTTCGCTCAGAGACTCCAGTCATAGCAGAAACTTCCCGCACTATTGTTGATACACTTTTATCATTATTACTGTTTGATAAATAGTTAAAAACATTTAACACTATTTTTTTGCATTCACTATTTAACAAATTACCGTTTTTGAATTTTATTACACTCGCGGCCATTTTGACACTGACACGACACAAACGTCTGATATCAACTGAAAATTCTTTTAATGACTCTCAAGTATTTACCTAAATTTATAATTGCTGGCATTAGACAATAATTTTGAATTTATAAATAGGTATATTTTTTTAATTCTAAATTATTTTTTAATGTCTGTAACTGTAAAATCAGGTAGAGAAAGTGTGTCATTAAAAGGACATTAAGATCAAAAACGGATTATACAAATAATTATTTCATTTCCACGAATTGTAAACAATTTTGAACAGAAGATATAATTCCGAAAAGACCAGATTTCCGAAATATAACTTTCTATTTTTAAAATACCAACAGAAAAATTATATAATTAAAAAAATGTAGTATTTTTCCGTTTCACATTCATAAATATTTCCGAAATTATAATTCTTTTATAGGAGCCGGCCCATAACGTACGATTGTAGGTACGATTAAAAACTGAAAACAATGTAGTTATTTCTGGCATATAGAAAATACAGGCCTATCTCTGTAACGCTGCCATGTGAATGTGAATTTATCTATACAAAGTTTTTTGTAACATAAGCTAAACTTGATTTCTTATCACTATATTCTTTAAACATTGTAAATGTATGATGTGGTTCTAAAACATCAGATATTAAATCAGCTGCACACAGCTCACATTCTTGAATTATTTTAATTTTTTTTTGTTATATACCCAGCAACATATGCTAATGTGTTGTCACCATGACCTGTAACATCTGTATCAGGTAATGGTAGAGCTAGATGTTCTATTTCATTTACCTCTAAAAGATCTAAATCAATAAAATCATTGTTGGTGATTGAACTATCCAAAAAGTCTTGCAAATTATCAAGAATAGAGCCGTCATCTGTTTCGCAATTTTTATTTGAATTAGGAGTAATTAAGTTATTAAGAACAGATGTTTTAAATGCTGATATAAACTGGTAGCAATTTGGATTTATATTTTCTGTTCCTAGATGACGAATAGAAGCAAATGAGTTTTCTAAAGGATCTTGATTTAAAGAACGGGTTCTTAAAAACTTAAATCCCAGATCTTTACAAATATTTCACAACTCTTTTGTTGCTACAATAGTAGTTAACCACCCTGACTTAAAAGGCATTACCTTCTTTTTCACTTTCTCATCAATAAACATCCAGCTATTAATTTTTGGAAGAAGACGATTCCACAAAGCGAAATAAGGAGATTTATTAGACATACACCTACGATAAGGCTTTCCACATTCAGGCTTTATTGTTCTGCCATTAAAACTATCAAAAAGCTGATCTACCTATATCATGCACAAATTCAGCAGTTTCGATAGCTTTGAGATTGCAAAATGATAAACTAATAATATTACCTACATACAATACAAATACCATAAATTATAACTAAACACAGAAGAACCTTTAGTAAAGAAAGAATTTTGTATATACAAATAAATATACAATATGATTATGTATAACCTAAAACTCTATGCTAAAAAGTCATTGTCAACAATGTAAATTTTCATAGTACAATCAAAATACTTTATTGTACCATGGTAAATTTTAGTTTCATAAACAGCAGCGCCCCGATGTGCTACTTACCTGCGCAGAAACAAATGTGAACAATTTTCCCTATCTTGTGATCACTCTCTTATTGTTATTTCTCTATGCGGTAATCATTCGGTGAATTACCTGTTGGTGCACATGAGGTATTTTATTTCCCTCCCACCCACCGGTAAACCGGGTCGGGCATTCCCCTATCCGCGACCTGGGGGCGCGCTCTCTACGACGAGAGTCTGTATACTCCTATTACAGGTCAAATCTTGTTTATATGCAGCAAAACGATGCGGCATATACCTATATACCTAATTATGTTTCTCTCTTACCTATAGTATTACATATGTAATGATTATGCAGATTGACTACCATATAAATTTGTAACGGCGAACGCGTTTATAGAAGTATAACTTTACCGGTAGTCCCACTGGACTGCCACACCAGTTTTTTTTATTTATGTTTGTTTCATTGCAATCACCTTTTGAATTGCGTTCGTGATATAGTTTTTATTTCGTTCCAGATTTATTTTCTTATTATTAAGAGACAATTCTGAATAGCACGGTTAATTTTATTTCATTAATTGTGCTGCCAAGCATAATTTATTTTATTTCGTTAAATGTGCTTTTTCAATACGTAATGAAATCTAAGATGTATAAATTCATCGTTCATTTAGTACATCACATGTAGTGTTGATAATATTTTTTTCAAATTACTTTTAAATACGGCTACTGCGTAACCGATATTTTTTAATACGTTTATCTCTTAAACAGATATCACCACTTAAATTTTGTGTTACAAATGGTTGTTTTTTTGTTACAGGCTTTCGTTTCCGTCTGGACATTCCTCTTTCTCGATGTATACGATGCTATATTTTGCAGTAAGTATTTTTTATTATTAAGTGTTCTGTCTTTAATGTCTGTTTTAAAACCTTTTAATGGCCTTTTAAATTTTCTGAAGTACATAACGACGTTACTTATGCAAAGTAGCTATACCGCTTGTGTGGTTAAATGATGGGCGTTATATCGCCATCGTAGATAATCCTACAATGTATCATTGAATGTAAGCTTATACCAGAACGCTGTTAGTAATATAGTTGAATTTTTATATAATATTTAAAATATGTATTTACTTTTTTTAATACTTATTTTACAGTAATTTATACCGATTGAAGGTAAAACTATTGTCGAACTAATAACTAATGACGAATAACTTACTTTGTTTGCATAAACTTGTAACCTTTGAACGATCCATCAGAAACGGTGGGTGCTAATGGGTAACAATATAACTACCTCCGAAAGTTAGCAGCCGATGTAGAACAATAATACTCACAATTTTTTTTTGTGAACCAATTGTTAGGCCTCGTTTAGTTAGAAGGCCCTCCAATATCCTTCGATATTGGAGTTTATCGACTACACTGGAGATCTTGATAAAAATGGAGATCTTGTGGAATCGTGGGCTGAACAAAACAACCTGGCACTTCTACATGACCCAAACTGCCCTATTCGTTCCAAAGCAAAATATGGAAGAAAGGTTACAACCCTGATCTCACCTTCATCAGCATGTCTTTAGAGGACCGTTGCGTTAGGAAGGTATATAAGCCTATACCGAAGACGCAACATAGGCCCGTGGGAATAACCATATACAGCGCTATAAAAGCTCCCGAAATCCCTTTCAAACGAAGGTTTAATTTCAAAAAAGCGAACTGGGAAAAATTTACTGATGAACTGGAAACACAGGTAAAAAATATAGTCCCGATCCCCAAAAACTATGATGCGTTCATCAAACTTATAAAACGAATCTCATGTAAACACATACCCAGAGGATGTCAACAACATTACATATCTGGTCTGAACGATGAAGCAAAATACATTATGACAAAGTACACCGAACAATATATTGAAATTACGTGCCCCCAGACAACAACGTCTAAGTGCCCCCAGACAACAACGGTAGAGCGAGACTTTAAGTAAAATGGATATGACGCACAGTAGTAAGCAGGCTTGGAATATGATCAAAAAACTTAATGGTGATCCTACAAAGATGAAAGGGCAACTGCTGAAGCAACTGCTTCTGAATGGCAAAACAAACAATCGTTGCAAAACGCCAAATATTATAAGAACTCAAGACCAGGAAACAACTCTCTTACGAAACCCATTTACCATCGAAGAGCTCAAAAATGGTATTGACTGTATGAAAAATGGAAAATCACCTGGGGTGGATGAAATCCTAACAGAGCAGATAAAACATCTCGGGCAAAAAGCGAGACAATGGGTGCTCGATATATTTAACATCTGTCGCTCTACCTACCAGATTCCAAACTGTGGCGCAAATCAAAAGTAATAGCCCTTCTGAAACCTGGCAAAGACCCTGAACTACCGAGTAGCTACCGTCCGATATCTCTGCTATGCTATTTATATAAATTGTATGAACGCCTCATTTTGAACCGCATCCAGGAAACATTAGATGCAAAACTAACCCCACAACAAGCAGGCTTTAGACCAGGTAAATTATGCACAGGCCAAGTGCTGAACCAACAGAATACATAGAGGAGGGATTTGAGCAGAAAGAGATAGTAGGAGTAGCGTTGATAGACCTCACAGCGGCCTATGATACGATAAACCACAGAACCTTTGCTAACTAAGATCTATAACACTGTGCTTGACTATGACCTGGTAAATATCATTAGATCACTGTTGTGTAATAGACGCTTCTACGTTGTGCTAAGTGGAAAGAAGAGTAGATGGAGAACCCAAAAAAATGGCCTACCTCAAGGAAGCGTTCTGGCGCCTTCCTTATTTACCATCTACACCAACGACCAACCAATGCACCCTCAGACTGAGAGTTTTGTTTACGCTGACAACCTTAGTATAGCCGTAAAGGGGAAAACACTCACACAAGTAGAGTCGACAATGGAAGATGCTTTAAACATGATGTCAACTTACTACAAACAAAACTTATTAAAGCCAAACCCTACTAAAACCCAAGTATGTGCATTCCATCTCAACAACCAATGGCGCATTTAAAACTGAATGTTTCTTGGGAGGGACAACGCTTGAAACATACTGATAGGCCCCAATATCTTGAAGTGATACTAGACCGGTCACTAACGTATAAATTCCACTGTCAGAGCACAAGACAAAAGGTCTCTACGAGAAACCACCTTCTCCGGAAACTTGTAGGGAGCAAGTGGGGTGCAAACCCCCAGGTCTTAAAGTCAACAGCTGAGGCCTTATATTTCTCAACAGGGGAATATGCTTGTCCCGTCTGGGGTAGATCTAGACACGCCCAACAAGTCACCACGGCGTTAAATGAAACATGTAGAATCATTACCGGTTGTATGAAGCCTACCCCTCTACACCTACTGTACCGGGTAGCTGAATTCGCATCATTAGACGACCGTAGATGTGCCTCACATTATGTGGAGAAGTTCAGGCAAACTTTCGATGAACGGCACCAATTATACGGGTTTGACGAACCGCCAGGAATCAGCAGACTTAAATCAAGGAAAAGGTTTATGAGAAATGTCAGCGTCGAACCACTTGAAGTGTTCCCCCTACATCCAGAACGACCTAATGGAATGAACCTGGACTGGAGAACCTGACGGACACTCAACCGCATGCGCACAGGTGTTGCCCCTGTAAAACAGAACCTCATTAAATGGGTCATCAAGACAGATAGCGAGGCACTCTGTGAATGTGGGGAAATACAGAACGTGGAGCACCTGAGGGTATGCAGACTTTGCCCATCACAGTGCACCCTTGATGATTTATGGCTCGCAAATACAAAGGCTGTAGACGTAGCCCAAAATTGGGCAGAAAAACTGTAGTCGGATCCAGACTCGAAAAAGTAAAGTAATCGACTACACTGCATTATGTTTCTCTACTAAAGTGATATTGGCAACGTTGTATGGCCCAGTTCGTTCGTAAGTACGACGCAGTAAACACGTTTTTCTTACTTTTCGACGTTTTTACAGTTAAAACAACTTGTTTTCGACACAATCGTAAGGTAAGTTTGTTGTTTAGTGTATGTAATTATTCTACACGTTAATCTGAGATTCATTTACTTTTGTAAATTGGCAAACTTACATCAGAAATCACATTTATGTGTCCCACTGGGTTTGTTGGACGGGCCTTTTATATCCCATTTGATTTTTTCAGCATGTCAAGAAAAAGAAAGCTTACTCAAAAGGAATTGCAAGAACTGACTGATAATATATGCGACATATCTTCATGCGATGACATAGATGCAGAATCTAATTTATCTTCAGTAGACGACGAAGAAGACCCATTCAACGACAGTGATCATTCTTCTGATAAGTCATATATGGCATCAGATGATTGTCCTGACAATGAAGAAGAACACACTCGCTCATCAGATGGATCAAATACGTCTTCATTTGATTCTCCCGAAAATGAAGAAGACGAGAATACTTGCTTGCCAGATGGGAAAGATTTAATTGAAGGAAAGAAAGCCATTATCAATAAAAAGAAGAGAACTCCCTATGGTATGGACCTCAGTCGCAGTTGATCATAAACATAGATTTGCTGTTCCTCCTGAAATACCCTGTGTAGTTGATGAATCAATTAATATGAATTCGTCACGTCTAGAAATTTTCTTGAAAATATTCCCTCGAAGTTTATTTATTTTTATTACGAATTGTACAAACGAGAGAATTAAAATTTATAATCGCACGGAAGGAAAGTCTGAACCGCTTACTGATGCTGTTGAAGTAATGATTACTATTGGTTGTACTCTAATAATGTGCTACAACAGAGTGCCTAAACTGAGACATTATTGGTCTTCGCATGTCGGAAATAAAACAATAAGTAATGCAATATCAGAAAACAGATGCTTATTCATTATCTCCAAACTTTACTCCAATGGCCCAAAGAAACTTATGTAGAAGAACTATCTCCTGTTTCAAGTTCACATTTCAGAAGTATCAAACCGACAGTACTAGACAATCAATCACAATACGTACCTCTAAAACCAGTGAAAAGGGGTATAAAACTATGGTGCAGGTGTGATTCTAAGACAGGATGCACATATGATTTTAACGTTTACTCTGGAAATGAAGTTAAACAAGCTGATGGAACTCTAGGTGAAAGAGTAGTAAAAACGCTATGTGAATCGATACGTATTGATAATGTTGTTTTGACTTTTGACAGGTTTTTTACCTCTGTACGTCTAGTGGACACTATTAAATTCGCTGTAGTTGGTACATCCATTACAAATAGACGGAACATACCTAAGGAGTTTTCTATAAAAAGCAAAATGAACAAGGGAGACTCTGTATTTTTAACAAATGAGTTCCAAACCCTAGCCACAAATCGGCAAGATACCAAACAAGTATCCTTGTTGAGTAACTGTCATAAGAGTAGTTGTACAACTATTCCAAGGAAAAATAAAAGTGGGACCAAAATGGATGTTCGTTGTCCTACTGCTGTTGCTTTATACAACGAAATTATGGGTGGTGTGGACCTGGCTGACCAAATGAGTGAAGTGTATGAAATGGATAGACGATCCTGTAAATGGTGGAAAAAAGTTTTCTACCTATTACTTATGGTGTCAGTGGTAAATAGTTGGGTAATATATAATGATTTACATCGAACACGCAAAAAAACACCCCTTTTAGAAACTTTGTTTGAGCTATCAGAAGATGTCATTTCTAAAGGTAAAACTTCTACACAAATACAACTTAGGAAAAAAAGGGTAGGTAGACCTTCAAAGAGATCACGAAATAAAAATGGAGACCACATGCTGATTGAAACTGCTAAGAGACGGCGTTGTGTTGGTTGCTCAAGAATGAGTAAAGAAAGAAAAACCACAACCATCTGTACAATGTGTGATGTAGGTTTGTGTAAACATTGTTTCACATTATATCACACATATTTAGTTACATGGAAGTATTTTTTATGCATATTTTTGTAAATCTTTCTGAAATAAAGTGTTCATTTATTTGTGGCCGTAATCTCCCAATATACTGTACGGGACATAATACTCCCAACCAACATTACCATTGAGACATAAATACCCCACTATTTTTTTGTTTTTTTTTATATAAAAATTTGGTTTAGTACACTTTAAATACCTTCTTGTAGTTTACTTGATAAACAAGGAAATATTATAGTCAATGAACAAGACAGATTAGAGAGGTGGAAAGAATATATTAAGGAGCTGTTTGATGATGATAGAACAGAAATTCAAATCAAAAATATATCGACTGGTCCAAACATAACACTCGATGAACTGGAAAGAGCTATAAAGCTATAAAGCCTCTTTAATAAATATACGAAACAGGACATATACCAACAGACTGGCTACTATCAACATTTGTAATGATACCGAAAAAAATAAATGCCAGACAGTGTAGCGATCATCGCGCCATCAGTCTGATGAGTCATGTACTAAAAATTTTCTTAAGAATACTGCACTCGAGAATTTACAACAAAATAGAAGCACAACTAAGTGAAACACAATTTGTTTTCAGAAACAACCTTGGAACCAGAGAAGCACTCTTCAGTTTGCAGGTCATGGTTCAAAGATGTAGGGATATAGGACAACCAGTATATATGTGTTTTATCAACTTCGAAAAGGCATTTGACTGAGTAAACCATGACAAACTTATAGGTGTCTTACAACAGGTGGGAATTGATGACCGAGACCTCCGTATTATCAAAAATTTGTATTGGCATCAATGTGCAAATATACGAGTTGGACACAACACGACGGAAGCAGTGGAAATACGACGTGGGGTGAGGCAAGGATGTATTCTATCGCCACTACTTTTTAATATCTACTCCGAATTTATTTTCAAAGAAGCCTTAGTTGAAGATACAGGCATTAAAATCAAAGGAATTAATGTCAATAATCTCAGATATGCAGACGACACGGTACTTATTGCCTCCAATGAAGAAGACCTGCAACGACTTATAAATAGGGTAACCGAAGCATGTGATGAATATGAGCTAAAACTTAATACTTCTAAGACAAAATTTATGGATGTCAGCAAAACGGAGTTACAACCAACGAACATCAGAGCGTATGGAATAGAGTTAGAAAGAGTCCACAATATTACCTACTTGGGTGCAAACGTTAACCATAACTGGGATATAAATAAAGAAATAAGAATACACATTGAAAAAGCCAGAGCCGCCTTCTATAAATTAAAGAAATTTCTAATTAATAGAGATATTACGGTAAATCTTAAAATCAGATTAATACGCTGCTCCATATTCTCCACATTAGTCCAGCTCTCCATACCCTGTATGGTATGGAGAGCTGGACCCTTACAGAGACATTAATGAAAAGATTACAGACCTTTGAGATGTGGATTTATTGACGAGTATTGCGGATAAGTTGGGTTGATCGAATAAGAAATGAAATAGTTTTACATCGAATGAAAAAGAGCACAGAAATAACAAAAACGATAAAAATTCGGAAGTTACAATATTTCGGTCATGTAATGAGACATCCAGAGAGGTATAACCTTCTACACCTCATAATACAGGGTAAGATCGACGGAAGGAGAGGCCCAGGCCGACGAAGAACATCCAATCTCCGAGAATGGTATCAAGAAACCACCTTTAATTTATTTAGAGTCGCCGTGAATAAGGTTATTATTGCCAACATGATCGTCAACGTTCGATAATCGGACAGGGCACTGAAAGAAGAAGAAGAAATACCTTCTATGGTTACCAGTACAAAGAAATAATTAAAGTCGAGATCGTAACAACACAAAAAAAATTTGGTTAAGGCTGGTTTACAGTTGGCGAGTTTACTGGCTGAAAGTACTTGCGGCCACTAAACTTGCCGTGTAAACCACTGGACAGTGCTCTTGCCATTTTCCGACAAGCGCTTGCTAGAAGTTGACAGACCAGCTAGTTTACTTGCCGCTTGCCCACTATTTGTTGTATACTTTCTATGTGTAAACACTGTTAAATAAGTTCGGACAAGTAAAAGTTCTATTTACAATGAGTGGGACGACAATTATTTATAATAAGTGGGATGGAAATCAGATAATTTCATTTTTTAACACATACGAAAAATATGAAATTTTGTGGAATATAAAATTAAAAGATTATGTGAATAAATTAAAATGTGAAAACGCATTGGAGAAACTTTTAAAGGAGTAACAAAACCAAACACGATTTGAAAATATTGAAATGAACGTGTCGAAATCGAAGAACAAAACAATAAAAACTGTTTACAGACCAGAAGTTAATAAAATTTTAAAGCAGCAAAAATGTGTGCCCTAAATCTTGTTTCTATCTCTTATACACGCCGCAGCTCGAGAATCCGTCTTGTCATAAGCGCTTCATTTATGATTAAAAAACTATGTTTTAAAATAAAATAGGCTCAACATACTTATCGGGAAATAATAGAACAAGGTGAACAACCTGAATTTAGGTCCTTGGTGAATTTAAAATAAATGTATTTTACTTGTGTTGTTGTGATGTGATACCTTTTTCTCCATTTTAAATTATTAAAAGCTCAAAAAGCGATCAAGTGTACAAAAGAACTACAAGAGGCCTGTTCTTCTTCTTACCCTTCTGTCGTCCATGTTTGGACATAGGCCTCTCCCAACTCCTTCCATCGGTCTCTATCCTGAGCAACATATTTCCAATTTGTTCCGGCTATTCTTTTAATATCATCAACCCATCTCACCTGTCGTCTTCCTCTTAGTCGTTTACTTTCGTAAGGTCTCCAATGTTGTATTGTAATATTCCAGAGGTCTATTTTGTTTAAAATAATAAAAAAAATTGTCCTAGCCGCAAAAATTGATTGTTACAATTTGTTTTAAAAAAAATTGAATAACTTTTCGCCTGGGCGATCTCTTGAACCTTATTTTGGAGTATCCCATGAAAGTGATTATGCAAAAAAATCTCTTGGAAATATTTTCACGAACGAACCCGAGCTTTTCCCCTTGTCTATTAGTTGATTAATGAACACATTGTCTTATCTACCTAACTTTCATTTTTTTTTTACTTATTCCATAAAAAAATATCAAAAAAGGAAATTCCTATCTCCCAATTAGCATTATATATTTTTTTCATTAAAATGGCTTTTAAATTGATTAAAACAATATAATTAACACAATTATGTTTAGTCACCTATTTACGAGTAAGGAATGATAAATAATTAACAACGTCAATAATATTAAATATTAAATAAAATTAAATTAAATTAAATAAATAATAATACATTTTTGTTTGTCTTGTTTCTTTTATGTATCTAATTTTAAAATGTATTTATGTATTATCCTTTGGAGGACTTAAAATTAAAAGGTCGAAAACGGATAATATGTGATTGGGAGAATCAGTGGGTAAACTCTGTGTTATCTTGATATCAATAGTCGCCAAAAAACGATACGTGTCGTACTCTGTCTTCCATTTCAAGGTGTCAATTGTCGTTTTGTATCAACTTATTTGTAGCTATGGTGTCGCTTCTACTCAACATCTTCAGACGTGTTGTTTTAGAGAGAGACACACGTGGCTCGATAATTGGAGGCATCAGTTAGAAAGAGATACAACTAATCGGTAAAAACGTTAAAAATTTAGGTTTGTTTATATGTAAACATCGTGTCGTATATCGTATAACCGTATCGTATAAATCTTATTTTTTTGGTATTTTTCACTTCAATGGAATTAGGAAATTTATTTTATTTGCAAATGTCTCAATAATGGCTTCAATTATTTCAAAAATTACCCTAGATATTATTTGTTGAGACACTGCAACCTGTAAATTTTGTCCTATAGTTTTTTTGGTAGCTACCAGTAGCAAGAAATTGGAGGGTGCCAAAAAACTTTATTGCAACTGGAACTGCCACAATATTATTATGGATAACCATATTTTGCATGATTCCATTTAATATACCTCTTGCTATATCTTTGGTTAAACGATACAATCCTTTAAACTGAAAATCTGTTAGTTGATTGAAGGGATCACTTTCATCTCTAAGTGAACGCCTATTAATGTTAAAGTTTCTTAATACACTTAGCCTCTCCTCATCCTCAAAAACTAATACGTTCATATTGTTCACAGGCAACATTGTCACTCAATATACTAAATAAACTACTTTTAAAATAAATTAAATTGCAAAATACTTAGTAACACCAAGACGAAAATGTCACCCTAAAATTATAAAGTCTAAAATTAAAAATGTTGCATTGTAATTGGATATAATTTTATAATAAAAAACGAGTAACCAATAACAATGTAGGTACTTTTACAGAGGGAATCTTGAATCTGTATATCTATCTTCCACAGCAGGTAAGGTTAGCGACATCGAATTGTCTGGAGAAAAATTAGATCGAGTAGGAATACATAACGGAAAATTGGACACAAGATCGAGAAATTGTCCACAGGATACAAGATGATTGGTTTAACGGGAAGGGAATGCAAAAGGTATTCTGTAGTGGAAAAATTGGGGAAGGACTGAAAGGAAAGATATATACAAGAGTGTGGTGAGGCCTGAGATGGTGTACGGCGATAAGTTGTGGCCTGTAAAAAAGATTCAGGAAAAGAATATGGAGGTAGCTGAAATGAAAATATTACGGTAAACATTTGGTAACAGTAGAAGGGACAAGATTAGGAACGACGTGGTTAGGGAAAGAGCTGGGGTGACTACAGTCTTAAAAAACGTTCCATAACAAATGTAGAACAACGAATACACAAAGGAATATTGCGATGAAAACATACTTTATATAGAAACAGAGTCAAATTTTAGTAGATCAACTAAAGAAGATGTAAAAGTGCTAAAATGAAGTTATCACAGGATCTTCTTCTTTATGTGCCTTGTCCGTTCCGAACATTGGCAATCAACATGGCTATTCTGACTTTGTTTACGGCAGATCTGAATAGTTCAGCAGATGACAATCCGAACCATTACCGCAAGTTTTGAAGCCACGAGTGTCTTCTCCTTCCTGGACCCCTTCTGCTGTCTATTTTCCCTTGAACGATCAGCTGTAGTACTCTATATTTATTATGTCTCATAACGTGACCCAAGTATTCCAACTTTCTTTTCTTTATACTTATTCCTACCTCTGTCTCTTTACCTATCCGGCGTAGTACCTCTTCGTTGGTCACGTGCTCAGTCCAGGATATACAATTGACGAAATGCCCCTGAAGATGATCTATTGATCGAAAGTACTTGGGCAAGATTAAATTAATCACCGTGTTCGATAGTTGCCTTGTACACCCTCAAAGTTTAATTATTCGAACATTCAACCTTATATTGATATACGTAATATATATTCGGTAATATATATGTCGGTAAGCCCACATTTCGAAGGCCTCTACTTTTTTCATCAATGTTGCGGTCATTGTCCACGCCTCCATTCTATATAACAAATCCGGGAATACATAACATTTCAGAAGTCGAATTTTGAGAGGTAGGGTGAGGCTTTTAGAGGTGAAAATTTGCTTCATGATAGTGAACGATGCTTTTGCCTTTTCTACTCTTATACGTATTTCCTTCGCTTGATCCCAATCTGAGTTAACTGTTGTTCCCAAGTAGATGAACGAATCCACGTGTTCAATTCTTTCATTGTCTAATATCAGTTGCTGTGGTGGTTGTTGGGTTTTGCTTACTAACATCCATTTGGTTTTTGTGATATTTAGTCTGAGTCCGTATTGTGCACTTGTTTTTTGTATCTTACTCATTAGGCAACTCAGTTCCTCCATGCTACTTGCTAGAATCACAGTGTCATCAGCATACTTTATGTTATTAATTATTTCTCCATTTATCTTTACGCCTTCTGTGCTTTCCTCCAGCGCTGTCTTAAATACTTCTTCTGAGTATATATTAAAGAGAATTGGAGACAAGATACAGCCCTGTCGTACCCCTTTCTTGATCTCAATTTTATTGGTCAATGTAGATCCTACTTTCACTTTAGCTGTTTGACCCCAATAGAGACTCGCTATTGTTCGAATGTCTCTGTAGTCGACTCCGATCTTATGGAGAACTTCAATTATCTTTTCGTGCTTTACGTTATCGAATGCTTTTGCGTAGTCTATAAAGCATATGTACACGTCTTTGTTCATATCTCTGCAGCGCTGGATGAGTACCTGTAGACTAAAAAGTGCTTCTCTTGTCCCAAGAGAATTCCGAAACCCAAACAGCGAATCTCCAATGTTATCCTCGCATTTTTTGCTTATTCTGTTGTAAATAACCTTGGTGTATGCCTTCGAAATGTGGTTAATTAGACTTATCATCAGATGTTGATCACAAGACTTTGCTTTTGGTTTTTTCGGTATGGCAACAAAAGTTGACTCTAGCCAGTTTTCAGGAAACTCCCCGCTGTTATAAATATTGTTAAAGAGTCTGACGAGTGAGTCTAGAAATTGACTATTTGTTTCGTACAGAATTTTCAATACTTCCCCGTATACGTTATCGTTACCTGGTCTTTTGTTATTTTTAAGACCCTTTATCACAGGATAATGAGCCCGAATGACCAAATGGTATCAAAATTTATTAATGTTATTTTAATAGTTAATATAATTTGTTGTCTATTGAAGATTAGGTCAAATATCGCCTCATAAAATTAATTTGTTTTTATTAATTATGTACCAGCAATTTATTTTTTAGCTAAAATTTATGCTCAAATTAAATATTAATTTAATTAATAGAATGTCGCTTTCAGATATATCTTCAAAGACGCATGACCTGGGATGGCTCAAAGCTTCTTAAACACACCCTTCAATTTTTGGCAGTTCTTTCGTCCCTATTTACAGCTATGACGCGAGTGTCTGACTACAAGCATCACTGGAGTGATGTACTATGCGGTCTAACATTAGGTGCAACAGTTGCAATAATAACAGTAAGTACATAAATACAATTTACCAAAAATATATTGAAATACTTAAGTATGGAAGTTAAGTAAAATAATTAAGGAAAATTAATTAGTTCAGTGTGGGTTTCTGGAGATACGGGAGTGAAGAAAAAAGGAGTGGAGGAATTGGCTGAGAATCAGCCAAAAGAGGCACAAAAATACATTTTTTGGGATTGGATACAGTTTTTATAGTAGCGTATCATTACATTACTTAAACTGACAAAGAAACATGATGTCAACATAATTATGGGAGATTTTAATTTCAAAATAGGGAAGGGCAGCTTTGAAGACATAGTTGGACCCTATGGTCTTGGAACAAGGAACGAAAGGAGCAACCGACTTATACAATTTTGTCAAGAAGAAAACATGAGAGTTACCAACACATGGTTCCAACTCCACCCCCGTCGCCTTTATACTTGGAAATCTCCAGCCGATAGAGCTCATAACAAAATAAGAAATAAGATAGACTTCATTCTTATAAACGGTAGATTCAGCACAACTGTCAAAAGAGCTTGCACATACCCTGGAGCAGATGTCCCTTCTGACCACGTACTATTAGTGGCCGTCATAAAGATCGCTCTTTCATGCAAGAACAAGCCTGAAACTCAACAACAGATAGCACTGGATAAACTGAAAGACCCAGTGATACAAGCGGAAATAAGCAATGAAATAAACGCACAAATTCAAATATTGACGACAAACATTACCGAAGATCTAACACCAACATGGAATACGATTACAAGTGCTGTAACAGACATCATGAAAAACAACTTTGGGTACAAACGAAATAACAAGAGGCAAAAATTGATGACAGAAGAAATACTATTACTAATGAAAGAACGACGAAGACACAAGAATGACCAAGATGGCAGCAATATGTATGAAAACATTAACAGGCAAATAAAAGCAAAAATAAGAATAGCAAAAAATGAATGGCTTAAGCAACAATGTATCGATCTAGAACATTTACAACGACAGCACGACGACCGTAATTTACATAAAAAGCTTAAGGAGACTGCTGGAATATACAGAAAACGAAGACCAACTACCATAGTTAATTAGGATAACCAGATAGTGCTGGGTGAAAAGGAGAAAATTGATATATGGGAAAATTATATCCAGGAGCTCTTCCATGACGAAAGACCCATGAGTAAAGTTTATACAGACGACCAGCTGACTGGCCCTTCAATCACCAAAGAGGAGATAGAAAAAGCAATATTAAATTCAAAAAACAATAAGGCACCTGGACCAGATGAGATCCCGTCAGAAATACTTAAATTACTAGATGAAAAGGGGATGAAACCTTTATTGCCCCTGCCCAAGAAAGTCACTGCCAAAAGATGTGAGGATCACAGACTCATTAGCCTGATGAGTCACACTTTAAAGATATTCTTAAAAATACTACATCAAAGATTATACAAAAAATGTGAATGGGATATCAGTGATTCCCAGTTCGGGTTTAGGCAAGGTTTAGGAACACGAGAAGCAATAGTAGCAACACATGTGCTGGTCCAAAATTGTTACGATCAGAGGAAGGATGTGTTCCTATGCTTTTTAGATTACCAAAAAACGTTTGATCGTGTCCAACACCACAAGTTAATGCAGATTCTCAAGAAAGTTGATATAGACCAAAAAGACATAAGATGCATTGAAAACTTGTACTGGCATCAAACGGCACAGTTAAAAATAGACAATTCTATATCCAAACCCATACATATAAGAAGAGGCGTTCGACAGGGATGTGTGCTTTCCCCTGTTTTATTTAACATTTATTCGGAAGCCATATTTCAAGAGTCTTTGGAGGATGCAGAGATGGGAATCAAGGTGAATGGAGTATTGATGAACAACATACGATATGCTGATGATGGTGTCTTAATTTGTGACAACATAGTCGATCTTCAACAACTTGTCACTATAATCGGAGAATACAGTAAGCGAATGGGATTAGAGATTAATACCAAAAAGACCAAATTCATGATCATCTCCAGAAACTTGGATGCACTTGAAAACTCCACCATAACACTGAATACTAAATCCATTGAAAGAGTGAGTAAATTTAAATACCTGGGATCGTGGCTTTTTGAAGACTGGGCATCGGACAGGGAAGTAAAATGTCGCATTGAGCAAGCTCGACAAGCTTTCGTAAAATTCAAGAAGGTACTGACTTGTTCAGAGTTCGATCTTTAACTGAGACTAAGGTTTACTAAGTGCTACGTATGGTCAGTGCTGCTATATGGCGTAGAGGGCTGGACACTCAAAACGAGGGATATAAACAGATTAGAAGCTTTCGAAATGTGGCTTTATCGCCGTATCCTAAAAATACCATGGACAGCGAAAATCACAAATATAGATGTCCTTAAAAGAATAAACCAAGAACGCCAACTCTTCGAAACCATCAAAAAAAGGAAAACGGCGTATCTAGGTCACATCATGCGAAATGAAAAATACCAGTTCCTCCAACTTATAATCGAGGGTAAAATTGAAGGCAAGAGAGGAATGGGACGCAAGAAAATGTCCTGGATCCGAAACAGAAGGCAATGGACAGGGATTAACGACATACAATCTCTGATACATATTGCAAGAAATAGAGAATTAATGGAAAATGTGATCGCTAACATCCATTAGTGGATTTGCATCCGAAGAAGAAGAAGATCATTACATTAATAAATTAAACAAA
>OU898283.1:91260772-91365542 GCA_918026665.1 Diabrotica balteata
ACTTATTCAGTCCGATTAAGGAATTCAAGAAACCGGAACCATCTGAACTGAGCGCCTTGAACGGCAACAATAGGACCCATGTCTAAATGTGATTTTATATTTCGACTTCTGTTAAATACGCTTAGCGTTTTCTTTTTAATTTTATATGCTGCTACCATGTTGGTTTTGAATGACATCATATATGTGTTTATATATTATGAAATTGAAAACATCAAGTATTGTTCTACTGACCAATTATATTAATCTTTTTATGAAAATAAGGAAAAGTAGAGAGACAGACTAAGAATACTGGATGTTGTTGGAGTTTAGGATCCTTTAATATAAAACCAAAAGTCCCAATATATTTAGTTCTTAAATTGCTATTTGTGTTCTTCTTCTTCCTATGCCGTCCCCATTAACGGAGGTTGGCGACCACATTTTTAAAAGCTTCTCTGTCTTTTGCAACGTGGAATAATTCGTCTACAGTCATGTTTGTCCAGTCTCGAATATTTCGCAGCCATGACTTCCTCTTTCTACCTATTCCCTTTTTGCCATCGACTCTACCCTGCATGATGACCTGCAGAAGACTATATTTATTATTTCTTAGTATGTGTCCAAGGTATGCAGTCTTGCGTACTTTTATCGTTCTCAACAATTTTTTGACTCGACCCATTCTTCTCAGCACTTCCTCATTGGTGACCCTGGCAGTCCATGGGATTCTCAACATTCTCCGGTATATCCAAAGTTCAAAGGCTTCAATCTTTTTTAACTATTTGCGCTTTTAGTGTCCATGTTTCTACCCCGTACAATAATTGCGACCAGACGTAACATTCAACAAACCTCAGTCTCAGCGCAATATTCAGATTTTTGTCACAGAACAATTGTTTGAATTTTAAGAACGCTGCCCTTGCCATTTCTATTCGTACCCGGATCTCTTGGTCTGGATCTAATTCTGTGTTGATGTAAGCTCCCAGATATTTATATTTTGTCACTCTCTCTACTTGCTGTCCACCACGAGTTAGTTGTTCATTATTTATTGGACTCCTTGATACTATCATAAATTTGGTCTTATCTGTGTTGATGTCAAGTCCCATTTGAATGCATTCACTATTTATTGCATCTAGTAAAGTTTGTAGATCTTCTATACTCTCAGCCATAATTACCGTGTCATCTGCAAATCTCATGGTGTTTATGATTTCTCCGCCAATTCTTATTCCCTCTTTTCTTTCCCATAAGGCTTTTCTGAATATGACCTGTGAGTACACGTTGAAAAGCGTGTACTATTTGTGTTATTGATGATTATTTAACAGCTTTCCTAAGACTAAAGGATGGATACATGGACGTATACGTCCATGGATGGATATATCGAATGTGTATATAATGACATTTCTTGCGGTTTTTCTTCAATTCTTTAGCTACCAGCATGATACTATGAATAACAAGATAGGATCTTCCCGTAGCTCAAAATCGGTCTGGTTCGCGCATGCCGTCATTGGAGACTAGAATTTGAATTCTTGTTAAAGTTAAATGAGATTTGTATGCATTATGTGATGAAATTACTAGACGTAAATAAGTTAAGAGGTTTAATAATTACAATAATCGTACACATAAGGATATCTCCAAACTATTTATTAAAGATTATTTATTGATATATACAAAAACTGACATTTCGAACGTGCAAGTCTCCAATGACGTCACAAAAACATGCGCAATATCTTATCTTATAGTCATAGTATCATGGCTACCAGGTAGCCGATACTCTCTCTGCGTCCATTCGTGACGATCAATTTCTTTGAAGTCTGGATCCATCTCGTTTGATGTCTGTACCTGGTTCTGTTCGATTCGTCAATTCGCTTTGTCACTTGAGTTCTTGATTGCCATTCAACAATTTGCTTAGTTTGTTGCTTGTTTTGCATGCTTCCTATACGTCCATCTCAGTTCCACTTAAACATACAATTTTTTTTGTTACTTTTGTTCTGTATCTTATTTCCGTAATAGGTATATGATCTTGTTATTGCTGATCAAATATAGAGTTCTGGAACAAAAATGAGGATTTGATTAACAAATAAAACACGCGGTTACGCTATGGCTGTATTTTTTTGCTACTAGTAAAGTAGCTAAAAAATATTTAATTTATTTATCTATATCTAACACATAACAGATCGAATACGACACAATCCAGAATGTAGTACCTAGTTTTAAGTCAAAATACGTCTTTCGCTATGCAAAAAATCAGCCACTATTGTTAGTGGCTGAAATCTGGAAATAGAAGGAAATAGAAGAATAGGTAGAAGTCTGGAAATGCTATTACTTTTTGGTTTTCTTTAAAGTGAGTGTATATTTACCCCAACAGTAACCATCCAGTATTAATAAAATATTTTCGTTACATTTCATTTTTTGATCTCATTCAGATACCAAATTTTAGTAGACTGTAATATTTTTGTAGCTTTAATGTATGTGTATTGGTTATGATTACAAAAAGTACCTATTTATTGAAACGATTCATATCGCGCATCGACGCTTGCCTACTATCAGAAATTATTGATTATTTAAGAACTGTTGACAATACTAGTTTTACCATTTGTGGTATTTTAAAACTTGTTAACTGTTAAGTAAGTGGTGATATTCTTAATCGGTAAAAGAGCACAAGCTTTTATCCTTTTGTTTCCTACCTATAGATAAAATCTATAAGAAGGGGGATATCAGACTAAGATCGCTTTCTGACGTTTCATTGTGCTTTCTCTTCCTAATAGCAGCATAACACGGGTGAAACTTCTTGTGTTTGCTGATACTCTACCGCGCTATGCTTACTGAGGGCCCTGCGTGATTACTGAATTTTAGTTCAGGTGTACGTTCTGAACAGGTTAACCCACGATTATCTGATCGAGCAATTACATATTATGTGGTTATCCGCGTGTTAGATTTAACCTAAAATATGCATTTTGGGCTATTTTATGCAGAAATAAAATACGGTATGACATTTTGTGTTTATTTATTAAAGAAATATAAAGCACATTAGTAAAATAAACAAAATTTTGTATTGGGTACTATTAAGGAAAGAAAACCATAATAAAAAAGGTGAAATGAACAAAATCGTAGTTTACAAGACAATTAAAAAGTGTAATCAATTTATTGATCTTGCACAACGCAGCTCTGACATGTTAGTAGGATTTATCGTATTTCCCTTACAAATGGGTCTGAAACATCCTTCAGACTGGTAATTTGTAAATCTTTTTTTATTTCAGTTTTTCTTCTTCCTTTGCCTATCCGTTTCGGACGTTGGCTATTAACAAGGCTATTTTGACTTTGTTTACGGCACCTTACGAAGAGTTCGGTCGATGTTAGTCCGAACCATTGTCGCAGGTTATGCATCCATGAGTGTCGTCTTCTTCCCGGTCCCCTCCTACTGTCGATTCTTCCTTGGACTAATAACTGTAGCAGCCGGTACTTAGTATGCCTCATGACATGTCCGAAGTACTCAAGCTTCCGTTTCTTTATGGTGAAGATTATTTCTTTGCTTTTGCCTATTCTCTGCATTACTTCCACGTTAGTGATGTGGTCTATCCAGGATATCCGAAGAATACGGCGATATATCCACAGCTTAAAGGATTTTAGTTTCTTCAGGGTGGCTTCCGTTGTGGTGCATGCCTCTGCTCCATAGAACAAGACCGGGAAGACATAACACTTGACCAGTCTTAGTTGATCAAAAAAATATATCTAGGGTTTCTCTGGGTGCCAATGTGTTTCTCGTTTGCTCGTTCTGCTAAAGATGCTTCACGGCTAAAGACATTTTAAATTTTTTTCTTTAAGAGGATTAAAAATTTTTGAATTCAAGTTAAATAACGTTTAGCAAGAGTTTTACTATCTCGTTAAAGTAATTGTCTTCGAAGAACATTATCTCCAAAGTTGCTGGTATAAATAACCCTGGAATGTATTCCTTCAATATTTAGCATTGAGCAAAAGACAGTAAGAGGCCACGTGCTGCTTACCCTTGTAACGCAGTATTCAATTTTCAACCTGCCTTACAACATACTTTGTAAGGTTATGTACGAGGTAATCATGCATTACTGCCGCAAAAATTTTGATACTACACTTCGTAGGTTAGTTGGAGATATATTGCCTGAAAGAGCAAAGTCTCCTAATCTCTAACATGGTTGTCTATGGCAATGTATTCCTGAAGGGAATAGTAGTGGACACGATTTTCCACAAAATAATCAAAAATAAGAGCCAGATTGTTCTCTCTTTCCTGCCTGGTTCCCTTGTGAACAAACTGAATAGTTTGACTGAGTGGTGTCCGTGCAATGGTCGCTATGTTGAAACGGTACATTTCCATCTAAGATATCACACTCTACTGCAGACAAAAAGCTCTTCTTGTTCCGATGCTCGTATAAATTATGAACATAATAACTCAGACGTTATATTCTGTCTAACAGCTTTGTAACCCAATCCCAAAAGCTAATAAAACATATCTTGTCGACGGATGGTAGCAGGCAAAATCCTACATTGGAAGGGGTACTATGATAGATGAACTAGAAATTCATCCATTGCCATTGTTGGTCTTTTATTGAACAAAAATGTTAAAATGTCAATACACATCGATGGTGATTACGGTTTTAACAGCTTTGGAAAAATAAATAATGACCCAACATAATAACAGAGAAGTAAGAACACGTAGCTCGTAGTTCTCTGATAATAACAAGAATGTGAGTGCAATTATGTCGATATGCTACATATCAATAACATACTTCGTTGCTTGTATGCATTGCAGTCCTAAGAATAAATAAATATTAACATATTCACTAGTAATAATATTAAAATATTCTTCCTCTTGGTGGCGTATCCACGAAGAATGTTGACAATCTTTATCTTGTCTGCACCAGGGCGGAAAGCGGCACAGGTGTTGTGTTGAAGCAGGTTCTGCGATTCTTTAACCAGGATATCCTTCTTTTTCCTGGACCTCGCTTTCCAAATGTTTTTCCTTACAGAAGGGCGTATCTGAATTTATTTCGCATGAGTGACATTGATGAGGACATTGATGACTTGGTCAGTCCACGGGACCTTAACTATGCTTCAATGTAGCCACATCTCATATGGTTTCAATCTTCTGTACATATTTTCGTTTAAGGTCCACCATTCAACACCATAAAAAAGGACGGAGAAAAGAAATGATTTTTTTTATAAAATATATAGGTATTTATATATTTGATTAAAATATGTAGGTATAATTTAGTACTCTGACTATCGTATTATTCGGAATATTTTGTCGTGCCACTGCTAAGCGCCTCCTCAGGAAGCGGACTAACAATAATAAATTATTAAGCAATAGTATTTTCATTTGTTGACATTGCCAAATATGCAGGTCTACCTTATATCTTGTCATTGTCGGTGCATTGGTACCATATTTTTTGTTCCAATCATTATTTATTTTTAGTATGTACTACCGAAAACATTCTTATTAACTTGACTGAAAGGAACATTGTTGTCGACAATACAATTGATATGTTCTTGAAGTACACTTTCTGAAATTATTTTGCATCATATTTAACAACAAATCATTTTAGAATACATTACCAACTTTGGTTACTTTATTATTGTCACCTCTAGCTCAAGAGAAATCTCTTATTTGATCAAAGCCATCTAAGATTAAATATGAAACAAACAGAAATTTTTGTATTCATTTGTAAATTGATCTGCTTTAAAATTTTCAGCCTTATTCCGTAATAAACATTTACAGTTTAATTACTTAGGTAATTAAGCTAAGCAACAAACAAGCCATGCCTTTATTGATTTTCACGTAAACACTTACCCTATTGCATAAATTATTTGAACACAAGAAAAAATTATACCTACACCCAACATATTTAATACGTTGTAATGTCAAAGGAGATAAGTTTTTGCTCTTATTCGTTGTAATTATCACCATTTACTGACTTTATGTGGCAGCCTAACGTATAGTTTTGTTTTTTTATTTCAGAGTTGTAGATAGTTTTTACAAATTTTAAAATAGCAAATGTGTTGTTTGTGGTTTTGAGAGTAATAGCAAGAAATCACTTAATGGAAATTGTGCTAGAACCAAGTGTATAAATGTGGCTTAATGTAATGACGTAATATTAAAAAATAATTTTGTAAAGCGCACATGATGTCTTTTTGTTATATTTGTAACAGTAGAATTTTAATTTCAACTGATGCTTATAAGTAATATATGAACAAAGTAGAAATACATTAATATAACGCATTCGTAAACCGTGTTATAATGGATTCATTGCAATATTTAATCTCAGTTTTGTTACAATAAATATTGTCATTGTAGTAAAGTTTTTTGGAATTATTGGCTTCGGAGTCTGTGTCGATTCGCATTCGTACTATTTACTTAAATTTTAAATTTTTCCGAGGATTACTTAACGATGAAGGCTTATACAATTTAATATTTAACACTTTAACTGCCATATATACCATATTATATGGAAACAGGCAATTTTAGTTCTCTGCCATGTGTACATATAATGGACACAGGTTTTTTCAGGGTTTCAGCCATGTGTCCGTGGCTGGTACACATTTACTGTGTATTTAAATAGGAATATCATTAAGCCCGGCATAGAACTATGATATTTAAAAATATCCTGGGATTTTTAAAAGTATAAGGGATAATAAAATAAAAATTAAATATACATAAACTTTTTTTTATTTTTATAATAGTACAGCATGTTATATAATCAAAAGTAACATAGAATGTAGTATTTTTCAACTAGAAAATTAGATGTCTTCACATCCGTTGCATACACATGTTACTCGTTTTGTGTTTTTTACAGCATAAGTATTTAAGCATCGACCGTTTAGTTCAGAGTTTTTGTAACAAATCGTGCATCTGCCCCTTTTACTCAAAGCATTTTGAGTAAGTTCATGTTTGGTTTGAATTTGTACAGGAAGGGGTAGATTACTACATTGAAAAACTTGCTTGCACACATTTTCTTTGAATTTTGTAACTGACATTTTGCTTTGGTTGATGTTATTGAAAATAATTAGAGCATTCACCACTGAAGTACTAGTAATCATCTCAAATGTCACTTTTCTGTACCATTTGATAAGCTTTCGTAAGCAATTTAAATAAGCTGTCTTTTGATCTGACATGTCCACAAACGTTTTTGCGTTATTGTACTCAACAACGACCGCAGGTTTTCTTTTAGGACCTTCCCTATGCGTTATCTCTGTCATATCGTCTCTATGTTTTCTAGACAGAAAAAGTACGTCTCTCTTGTCATACCATTTCATAACTACAACATCATTTTTGTTTTGTTTGGCAATGATCTCCCCTGTCTTGAGTTTGGCTTCTACAACATCTTTTGGGAAGATTTTTTTGGTTTTTTCTTAATGTTCCAATAAGATGAATTGATCTAGTTTTTAAAATTTCAGCAAGGTTAACTGATGTATACCAGTTGTCCGTGTAATAAGAGTCCTACCCTGATTAAATAAAGGTTTATTCATTTCTACAATATACCCTTGTAGAAACCGGTTGTACATTAATTTTTTCATAACAAATTTTAAACAGCTTTATTCCAAGCTTATGTTTTCCTTCATATACTGTCGACAAGACAAGTTGACTCTAAATGGGATCATAGTTTCATCAATGCAAACAGTTGAGCCTGGAATCATACATCGATGAAAATTAGCGTTCATTTCATTGACCAGACATTGAATTTTAAAAAGTGTGTTATTTTCAGAACACTCGTCATTATTTGCTAGATGAAACATGCAAGAGCAATTCGAACCGATTTCGGGGATTGTATTTAGCAATATCACTTTTATTTAATAAAAATTTTGCGACAGTATTTATTGAGTCTAGCCCCATCCAAAGAAAGAGCGCTATGGATGTATGCATTTCAGTCTAGTTAGTCTCTTTCCAATAATTAAAACGTGACTCTTTCGTAATTGTTTCTGAATTGAATTTGTTGCTCTGCATACCTGTTTCTTCCAAGGACAATCATGTTTATATCATCTTCAGAGACAAACAGTTCAAAGAATAACAGATCATTTTTACCAGCCATTGTGTTTTTCAAATGTTCAGGAATGCCAAAGTTCAAAGGACTATACACAGTTTGAATCTTGTAAAGAATTTTTTCTGACCTAACAGTATCTGCCAAAAAATCATCATTTTGAGTTAAATAACTGTCTGATTCTAACTCCATTACTCGAGATGACTAAACACGTGATGGTCCTGTAGGAGTATTGGGTTTTACGTCTTCAACAAAAAATATCGATATATTAGTCCATTTTCAGATAATGCTTACTCTATCTATACGCAAATCAAGGTTTTGTATCAATTTAAATTATATATTTATAATATGAAAAACAAACGTAAATTCATTTGTGTGAAGCCAATCTAATAGTAAAAAAATCGGATTATACAAACTAAAATTGAATTAAGATATTTTAAAAAAAAAAAATTTTTACTACAGATTCATTGTTGGATTCACACATCAACACTGCATTTATATTATATATGAGATCCAAATCGGGATCCGAATAATCAGAAAAATGATTACTCTTGTTCATTTTTCTAATCTCCTCCAGCTCACTGGCAGCCTTTTCTGCTTGTAATTTCAACTCTAAATCACGAAGTTGTCTGTTATCGTGCGCCCTATTAACTATTTTCAATAGTGAAGTCGACGATACGCTCCCATCAGAAGTAAATAACAAACTGAAATATCTTAAACGTGTCACAACTTTCTTACTGGAAAGATATCAGATGTTTATTTGATCTTCAGTGTTTATCTGTGGTATACATGGCATTTAACTAGACATTAGTATCAATTTCACAATCGCAGGCCGCCATATAAGGACATAGCAATTTTTACAAAAATAACCAAAAAACAAATCTGATTTTTGCTAAAACCAAACACAGACTAAAAAAGAAGAAAAAAATATTTTGGCCCAGAAGATCCGGTGCATAATTTACTCTGAATTTACCTGGCAGTTAAAGTGTTAATATAAGAAAAGTACGATAAGTGATTCGGACCTATTTATTTATTCTCCTTATTTATACAAAAAGACATTTTTGTGCAAGTGGTAAATTTAAAAGCATATAACAATTCCATCTTACCTTACAAGAATTTTACCTATACAAGATAAAACTTTCCTAAAATTTACAACCTTTTCTACTATCTACTTAGTGTTGGCTGTACCTATATCTAGAAATAAAAAGTTTAATTATACATTATAATTGGACACACATTGATGTACCCAGAAATACATATCAATAAACTTTACCTCTTTATCTATTCGATACTAACATATTTATGCAGCTTTCGAGTAATAAATTTTATATATTGCCTAAGCAATTAGGTATAAGTTTACATATAATTGCCTATTCTTTATATCTCTAACTAACTACTATTAATGGCCTACAACAAAATTAAAATAAAAAATGTCTCACTATAATACCATGTGGATGACCTTTATTAAGTACAAAAAACGGCATTCATTAAAAATTTATAATATAATTATAAAGTTTTTATACGTATTTATATCTCCACCATCGAAAACGTGATTAGAAAATACCAATGAGAAGACTAGAAAGAAATAAGTGGTCTAAATAGAAAAGGAGTTAAAAAAACATGGAAATGAGTAAAGCAAAAAATAAAGACACAAGAGAAAAGAAAATATAGAAAACACCCAGTGAAAACTATTATATTCTACTTATAGATGAATAAACATAATCATCACTAAACGTGAAGGCATGCGTCAGATAAAAATCCCTAATTAGAGGATCAATTTAGGTATCCTAAGGAGCGGTTATTGAAATACTAGATAATCGAAAAAGCCAATTATATACGTATATACAGTGGTTATACACCCCAGCGTGGGATTAAACCGCGACTGCTTTCTAGATCCCATTTCTTGGGTGAATCAGTCCCTTTTGTTTATGTTATCTTCTATACGATATCTCCCCAGTTTTTCCTTTCTCTAGTTTTTCCTCTCCATTCTCTGAATGCCACTTAGATCTTGGTCTTCTTGTTCTTGTTCTTCCTCCCGGATTCCATTCCATCATTGCGTATGTCACTGCTTCATCTCCTGCTCGCCAAATGTGACCTAACCATCTAACTCTGCATTGCTTTATTTAAGTCACGATGTCTTCCTTAAGTTCTTCCTTAATATATGCATTTGTTTTGCTTCTATATACATGTTGCTCTATTCTGATTGGTCCCAGTATAGTTCTCATAATCTTTCTCTCCGCTATTCTTAAGTCTTCTTCATCTTTTCATCAACTATCGTCATTGTTTCTCCTGCATATAATAATATTGGTCTAATTATGGTGTTATAAATATTCATCTTAGTTTTCTTAGTTAGTGTTTATATTCGTTTGCTTTTTTCATGATTTGTTTTATTGTGTGTATTGCATCTATTGTAGATCTTCTTTCTGTGAATACACATTGGTACTGTCCCACTCTCTTCTTTGTGATCTTTGATAAACTTATTTTTTATTATTGATGTCAATATTTTATATGTTGTATGTAGTAAGTTATTCCTCTATAATTTTCACAATTTTTTTGGTCTCCCTTTATATGTATTGATATGATCGGCCCTATTAGTGCTCTGGCATTTTCTTTTCTTTCCATATATTTTTCAATAGTGTCAGTATTTTTCCTCTCAGCTCCCTTCCTCCGTATTTTATTAGTTCCATATTAATTCCATCTTTACCAGAGGCTTTTCCATTTTTGTTTCTCTGTATTACTTCCTCCAATTCCTCAATTTCCTGTTATCATTGTTCCCTCATTATTTTTTATTCCGTTTGTTTTGCCTTTGTATTTTTTGTTTTGTTCTTTAATTTTTTTGTAAAAATTGTTCGTACCTATTTCTGTTTGTTTTTTCCTGCTCTATTTCCTGCATTCTTTCGTCTAACTGTTTCTTAACAAAGTATTTTTAATAAAGCTCTAGATATATACTAAAATAATAATCATAATAGCACACTCGTTTTAAAATATTTTCAGGGTTGTCTTATTGGGTAAGTAGTACAGTTACTCGTTGGTTCCCTAATATATAAATAAACAAAGATATTTATATGACTTTTTGGGTACGTTGATGTGTGATTAGAAAATAAAAGCAGGGTCTACTTAACTATAATATGTCGAGAAATCAATGACTCTAAACTTTTTGATATTTTGGTAGAGATTGTATTAGTGATTTTCACTAGAGTTTAAGATTATTGTAACTTACTATTTAAACATATTTTATATGATTTTGTCACAAAAGAGATTAGAAATTTTACTACAAGATTGATAAATTTTTCATAACCTGCAGATATGTTTTAATAATAATATTGCTCGTCAAATAGGAAACATGCTGCAGACGTTTCGACAAATTACTATTCTCAGTACATCAAACTTTTTAGAAAACGGTACCTAAAAACTGCATTTTCCAGAGCCAGACTTCTCCTATCTTTCAGTTTGGAAAATCTTCTTCTTATTCTTCTTCTTCTTCTTAGTCGTTAACCTGATGCAGGTATCGTGATATCATGAAGCTGTTAGGTAATTTTTCCAATGTTCCTCCACGTTTTTCTATCTTCTGCCAATCTAGCACATTCTGACAATTCTTCTTCTTATTACTGTTCTCTATAAACATACATGTTTCTGTGGTTCTTAAAAGATTTATTCCAAAAGGTAATTATTCGTTTTTTCGCGATATCATTTCTTAAAAAAAGAACATTAACATTAGTGCTGCGCGTATGGATTCCGTTTTATATAGTGATCTGCATTAGCGTATGAAGTTGTATGAGGATATTTTCCTCATATCTGAGCGGTTTATTTACTATTTGATCTTCGCCTGATGACATTTGCTGTTTTATGCTCTTGTTTTATGACATTTGTTCTGTCATCTGTTATATTCGATGTTAATGGTAAAACATTTTTCGGTGCATCTCTTATACAGATTTGGAAGGTAGAAACTCCTCTCTTCTTTTCTATATGAGTAATTTCAAAAGTTTTTTTATTTCGTTTTTCTCTTCCCAATGTTTTGTTATTATTGTTATTCTTTTCACAGAATAATAAACAGTTGTTTATTATTCTGTGTTCTTGTCAATTTATGTTTCATCTCTTATTTTCTTTTCTTTCCCGTATTATTTTGTGATTCTTCAGGTCGATTCAAACACATCAGTCCCATCACAGTCCCGGCGCCGAACCGGTCCTGTTTGATCACAGAACTATTAATTTTCTGACAGCTGGGAAACTGTTCATTTACTGATGAATGTGAATGCCGGCGGCATATTTCTATTAAAGAATATTTTGTGTGACGGATTGTTCGGTTCGGCGCCGGGACTGTGACGAGACGTGACTGATGTGTTTGAATCGACCTTTAACCCATTACAAAATATATTTAAAAAATCTCGTAAAATAAAAGAATTCTAATTTTATTGGAATTTTGTTTTTTGAGCTAAAGAGCTAAAGGCTCAGTTTCGACTAGCGAGTTATTTTATTTTAGAAAAGTTTACAACTAGTTTGGTGTCGAAACTTCAGATGCATGTTTTTAAAACAATTCTCGATATTTGAAGCTTTTAATAATAAACTATTATAATCATTTGTGACAAAATAATTTTTTCCAAATCCTAGTTGAAACACATTGAATATATACAATACCTGAAATGTTTTTATGTGTTTCTATGTGCTTTACTCTTATTTATTTGTTGTACAATTGTTTGATATTGGGATTATGGTAGCAATGTTTTGTTAAGTATTATCTATATACCTTAGTTTTAATTCTAGGTACTTCTAATCAAAAATAACTATATCTATTACTTAAGTCGTTAAATTAATCATTACGGTTAACAAATTTGAAATTTAAAATAGGACTTTTCATCAGCCGCCATGTTTTTCGAACAGACAGATTTGACAATGGCGTATAATATATATTATACGTTAATGTATAAAGAAATATTATTTATTGAGTATTTTTTATTTAATAAAGAATTAAATATTCCATAATAACACCGCGTTTCTTTTCGTACAGGTATCATAATAATCGATTAAAAAAATTGGTTTGTTAATTGTGGCACTTAATTTTTTTCAATAATTAGACTTTCTTTGGTATTTTTTATATTAATTATCTATATTATTTATATTACTAACCTAACCTGTTTGTTTACAAAATGTCTGTTCGAAAAAAATGGCTGATACTATTTTTTGATGAAAAGCCCTATTTAGTATAGATGTCTAGTAACGTGTATGTTGGCGTAAAGGTCGATTCAAACACATCAGTCATGTCTCGTTACAGTCCCGGCACCGAACCGAACAATCCGTCATACGAAATATTTTTTAATAGAAATATGCCGTCAGCATTCACATTCATCAGTTGACGAACAGTTTCCCAGCTGTCAGATAATTAATAGTTCTGTGACCAAACAGGACCGGTTCGGCGCCGGGACTGATGTGTTTGAATCGACCTTAAGGTCGATTCAGACACATCAGTCACGTCTCGTCACAGTGATTGCGCCGAACCGAACAATCCGTCATACAAAATATTCTTTAATACAAATATGTTGCCGGCATTCACACTCATCAGTTGACAAACAGTTTCCCAGCTGTCAGATAGTTGATAGTTCTGTGACCAAACAGGACCGGTTCGGCGCCAAGACTATGACGGGACTGATGTGTCTGAATCGACCTTAAAGGTCGATTCAGACACATCAGTCACGTCATCGTCACGGCACCGAACCGGTCCTGTTTGGTCACAGAACTATCAACTATCTGACAGCTGGCAAACTGTTTGTCAACTGATGAGTGTGAATGCTGGCGCCATATTTGTATTAAAGAATATTTTGTATGACGGATTGTTCGGTTCGGTGCCATCACTGTGACGAGACGTGACTGATGTGTCTGAATCGACCTTTAGGCGGAAAATTACTCGAGTATTAAGTACTTATTCGTGTCACAGAATAATAAACAATCAGAATGCCCACTCTCCATGGAAAATTAAGTACGAGCATCTCGTTCGCGCAGACGTTCCGCCATTTTTTAAAGGGAACCAGTGTGGTTTATGTGGTGTGCATAGAAAAATTAACCCGGTTTAATTGACTTACGGAAATCATAGACATACTATACAATTATAATAACATTATTTAAATATAATAACATAAATATAATATAATTAAACATAAATATAAACAATTACATAACCTCACAAATCATATATCTGTGTTATGTGTTTCCTTCTAAAACATGGCGCGCGTGCTGAAAAACTTCAAAGGCGGCATCTGAGAGTGGGCATTCTGATTGTTTATTATTCTGTGCTCGTGTATACCTAAATTACGGAAAATTATTCGAAAATTACTGCGATCTTTAGGTCCGGTCGACAATTTTTATCTACCTTCTCCACAAAACGCATCTCTATCAAATGTAGATATTTTATGCACACTACTTTGTTGTCACACCAAAAAGGTCAAATATATTATGTTAAATAATTAAGTAATAGCTATAGCTATTTTATTGGGTTGCGTACAAATAATTTGGACTATAATAATCAATGTAGACTGTTTTGTTTAAAATGTCTGTAGGCTTAGGCAGACAACTTTCACGTTGAATGTTTTATGTATAGCTAAATGTTTAAAATGTAGTGACTTATATATTTATAATTCAATGCTTTTTGTTCTCCTTGACGCACAATAATATACGCTCAAATTTATTGATATAATGCCTTCTTGGGAAGAACCAGCGAAGATTCTCGTTTTTGGATTGCTTCAACCACAAGGGTATTTACTCAACCTGATCACGAAGCGCTGCTCTGTTAATAATACTCCAAGAATTAGCATTCGTAAATACAATTGATTTCGTTGGTTGTTCCTAGGTAGCGATTACTATATACTTTTAAGTGAACTAGGATATAAGATCATTTTATATCACACACAAGAAGAAGAGAATACAATATGCATAGTTAAGAATAAGTGTAATAAACAAAAGTCGTTACTATTTAAACATTTCGGTATCATATCAATGCGCCTAATGGAGGAGTTCCTACAGATGTTTTTTGTAAATAAATAATAATTATTAGGTATGTAAATATTGAGTTGTGTGTTTTATAATTTGCATTTGAGAAAATTGAAGAATGTAATATATTTTATTTAAATACCTCATATTTATGTAATGTGATACAAATATCTGACTAAAATTATTTTTGGTGCATGAAATGTTTATTTTAAAATGTGTATATTTATTCAAACAAAAAATAAATTTGGTTCGAAAACAATCTTGTTTTATTGGTGCATAAAGGCTGCTGAAGGGGTTTCGGGCTGGTACGATGGCTCAATTATCAAGATTTCAACATATTTTACATTGAGCGTTGACACAGAGTTCTGCCTCTTTTCTTGAATTGCTGCTTTATAGATTCTTGTTTTTGTGTCTTGTCTCATGTGTTTGTTCTTCCAGATTGTGTTATTATGAGATCCCGCCGCTTTACTTGCTTTTAAGCTTTGTGTCGTACTTCTTCTTCAAACATATCCGCAACTAATTATGTATATTCCCAGATTATCTAACCCTTGCTTCCTGCTTTATTATTTTTCCCATCAATTTCGATTTTACATCGTAGTGGGTATTTAGATTTGGTTTTTTTTGCTGATATTATCATATTATATTTCTTGGCTGTCGTATTGAACTTACTTACTTACTTTGGTCAGTAGACCCAATTGTACCTTTCTGTGTTGGGCCGTTTATAATACAATTCTTTATATTACAATATTTCACAATCTTCTGAGGTGTCCTAAAGAGCGTTCTACGTTCAGAAAATAACATTGCGGAGATAGGGCCATGTATTTCTTATGGACGATAGAACCGCGACGATGCACGTCAAACATAAGCATGATTCAGGGTTGTATAATTGGTATTTTCGTTTCCACAGACATGAATTAAAATTAATGTTTTTTAATGTAATTGACCAAAAGTGCCCATTCGAAACAAGAGATGAAAAGTAGGGAAAATGATTTTAATGAAATAAATAGTATTTACAAAAGATAATTTTATCTTAGTAATAATTAGTTTCCTCTGTACCCATATCTATGTCTACTCTTAGTATAGTTCGTTCGTTGTAATATATCCAATTTTTTAATTTGTTGATACTGTCCTTCTTTATCATGCACGCTACTCCTGCCTGAGGTCTCTTGGTTTCTTCCACTCCACTGTATATTAGTAACATTCTGTTTTCAATATTATCGATCCTTTTCCTTTTTTCTTGTCTCGGTTATAGCTACTATTTCAAATGTTCTTACCTCTAATTTCTGCCACCCGATTCTATTTCCTTCCCATTTATAACTCTTACATTCCATGATGCCATTTTTAAAGTTGTTTTGTTGTTTTCTGTGTTTAAGTTGTACTTCAATTTGTTTTTCCTTATGTTTGTGTTATTATCTTTAAGTCTGCTCATGTCCCTGTTCTGTGCCTGTTTTGTTTCTCGGTCCGTCATTGTGTTTTCTTCAGCTAGTTTTTTGAACAAGTTGGTTCAGTATTGTATGTTACTTTTTCTATCCGGCTTGTTTTTTTGATTCCATTTTTACTTAATATCTTCAATAACTATGAAACCATATCCAATTTTTGTCCTTTTCCCATTTAGTCTTTTCATCTGCTGCTATCTTCCTAAGGTTTCTTTGTATTTCTAACTCTTAATGTTAGATCACATTCTATATATACTCTATGTTGCTTATAGTTCATTAGTTAACCCTAGTCTTTCAGTATTTTGATGTTGTATTGAAGATGTGTGTTAATCTTTGGAACTCGTTTTCTGTTTCGGCGATTAATGCGGCGTAATATTTGGATTTCTTTGTTCCCCATTCTGTATCCATAATTTTTACGTACTGCTTGTATTATTTCGTCCATTATTATATTAAAAAGAAGTGGGCTTAACGAGTCACCCTGGCTTACACTGATATACACTGTATTAGTTTCCCATTTATGTTTGCCTGTATTCGACTATGGAAGTAGATGTTTTCGATGGTTTGTATAATATTGATTGCTATGATTCTTTTATACAGTAGGTGTAAATCGTTTCGACTTGAATGCGACCGAAAGCTTTGTCAGGTCTATGAAACATAGATATGCTGGTTTATTGTACTCGATGGCCTTTTTTATGGTTTTCTTAGTACAAATACGACGTCTACGCAGGATCTTTTGGACCTGAATCCTTGTTAATTACTATTTATAACTGGGAATAAGCCACAATTAAAGATAAAATACGTTTATTGACGTTTCAATTTCCAATCGAGAACGATTTCCGAATTTTTCAAATTTGACTGTCAAATTTGACTTTGTTTTATTAGTCAAAATATTTATTGTAAAGAGTAACGTGTTACTTTTTCATGGCAAAAAGAGTCTTTTATCTATTTGGTTAAGGATTGCAGAGACAATTTTTGCTAGTGGTGCCATCACAGACTGGTCTCCCCTACATCAGCTTGTTAAAGACCAGTCTGAATCATATTTGAAAATGAAAATTTTAAAGTAAATACTGTCTTTAAAATTTGAGGCAATATTTCTTTACAAGTTGAAGCAATTAATCGTACAAATTTGAGTCACTTTTGCCTTAATAAAAAAGTGCAATTGGCAGATTAATTTACAAGTTCAAATCGAATGATGTATTAAAAAATAAGTTTTTATTAAAAAAAGGAATGATAATGGTGTTCTTTAGACATTTTTCATGTGTGTATATATGATTTACAAATAATAACCATTTATTATTTGTAAATGAGAATAAATGTAGATATCGTGTAGCTGTGGACCTTCAATAATTATACACGACAGATAGAAAGAAGAAGCATTTGAGTAATTGTGGATGACGTTTACAAACGAGGTTAAGTTGTTTGTTAAGGATAAAGCTTGAGATAATTCAATATTTTGTAATATTGCATTATATATTTTATTTATCATCATGGGTGATACTGCTATAATAAATTATTTAAAAGTAATTTTAGGAAACGATGTATCAAACGACATCGTCAGGTATGTTTTATAAATTACGAATTTTTTAAATCATATCAATAATTAATTCACAAAAATAATTTTAAGTTACATCAAAAGTATTAAGAGTGAAGACGATTATGCAGAGTTTATGGAAAATATAATAGATAGATCAAATTTAGGACATAAAAATTCTTATGATGGAATCAGAAATATTATATTTCGGAAAAATGCCGAAAAGGAAAAAATAGAGACAACAAATACAAACAAAAAGAGTAAAAAGAAATTTAAGGACATAAATGTGTATCAAGAAAAAAAGAAAGAAAAGCAAGGTTAGTACAATAAAAATGTTTCTTTAGAGGACAATTTTAATTTTGTAGGAAGTTAAAGTTGGAAGATTTGTGTTCTTGTTTGCTTTAGATACAGCCTGCTCTTAATATTCCTTAATTATGTACTTTTATCAATCTTGTCTCATTTATTTTCTTCAAACTTTCAATTTATTTTGCTGTGGGCAACCTAAAGAATCCAATTTAAAAAATAGACATTTAAACCTTTGATCTAATTTAATTTATTTTGTTAATAAACTGCATGCCAGTAATTTTTTAAGTTACAATTAGTATTGTCTATCAGCTTACATTCTTTAGCCTAGTTCACACTATGCTAGTATTTTAGTCAAGTAGCAACTAATTTAGTAACTAAAATAAACACTACTGCCCAAAAATCGTTCACACTTATTCTAGTACAGTTCACAAGTGAGTTGTGTTTAGCAAGATTAACAGCCTACAACGCAATCAAGTAAATAAACTAATTAAGCTACTCGTAACAGCTATTTTAGAAGAGGTAAGTAATAAAATGTATTTAATTAATAAAAGAAGCTATGGATACAAAAATGGATCTAAACAGAAGATTAACTAGTGGATGCCAAATATCCCAAATAATTCTTCAATAATTTTAGTAGGTATGTCATAAAGTTGTGTAAATTTTCTGTTAATGAAAATAAACTCCCAAATATGACGGAAAGATAACCTTAAATGCTATTCCTTCAATAACCAAATCACAAGTAGTGAGCACTGAGGCGTGGTAGGAGGTGCTACTCGCACTAAAAATATAGAATAAAATGTATCAACTCAACTAAATTACTAATCTACTTGACTAAAGTTTTGTTGTTCAGACGCATTTAGTTACTAAATTATTTGCTATTAGACGAAAATATTAGCACAGTGCGAACTAGGCATTAGTTGCAAAGTAACTTTCAGCCACTTCTAGTGGGAGTCAAAATTTGACCAACAAAGTATCACAAAATCTTGTTACATAAAATTCTATTCTATATGTTTTAGGTCGTCAAGTCTGTGACTGTTTAGGACAAGAGCATGATTTTATGAATAATTGTATGGTATGTGGTAGGATTCATTGTATAGAGGAAGGGCCAGGACCATGCTTGTTTTGTGAAAATCCGGTAAGACCTGCTTATTTATTTGACAATATTCTATTATTTTTTTTGTAAAAAGGTCTCCTCTTTTTACATCTACAGGTTTTTAGCTATTGTTACTTTTTAAATAGTATAGTAATAAAATCCACAAGGAAAATTCCTGTAGCTGGCTGTATACCACGTATAACAAAAAGAGGTTAATCTTTGTAAATGGGTATATTTATTTAAAAAACCCTTAAAAGGGCCACATCAATAAAACAAACGTTTTCGGACCACACAGTCCATCATCAGGTTATTAAAATCGAAAATGCCTAAAAATAAGTATAAACCATTTAGTTAAAACAAACGAGATTTTGAAATTTTGACTATGGTTGAAAAGCAAAAGATGGTTATACTTACTAGGTCATAATGCCTGAGCCACCAAAATATTAGGGTAAAAACCCTTTAAATTACATTTAGTTATGAAATGTTGTACATTGTGTTATAAAATAACTGTGATGTTCAATATTAAATTAAATTTGACTAAAGGTAACACATGGCTCAATTGGTTTCCAGAGCCGGGTGAGAGGGTACCTCTGCACTCGGAGAACAACGTGGAACTGATTGACAAGATACTTTTGAAGGATGAAGATAACAGAATGTCAATGCAACAAAAACTATAAAAGTTGTACATAGTATTACTACAGCCAAAAGATTCAACAAGTTTTGATGATTTTAAAAATAACAACAATCTAGGTGTTGGGATTTAAAAACTTTTTATTTATTAATTTAGGGTATAAAAGATGTCAAATCAATGATGGTTTTATAGTCATGATTAATATAATGACCTGTGCCTTAGGCAACTTATGTTGCTTTTCGTCGTATGGAATGTGGTCTAAAGTGTATTTAATTTTGGGTTAGCTTGTATTTATGAAATTTATCCTTTTATGTTTAACACATCTAGGACAAGGTAAAAATTAAATAACAAATATTTGAAGCTAATATCAGACCTCATATTTAAATGACTTTATTTAAGAATGCTCCTATGGTGAAAAATTAATAAAATTAAGTTTAGTAAGATGGAAATCTACAGGCTGAAGAAGTTGAAGTAATAACATATGTGATTGAATTTAAAGTAGTAATGTATAGTATACTACTTATATGTCTATCAAATTAAGATTAGGATACACTGTGGCTACTGTAAAGGACCATCACTATCTCCAAAATAGATCAGGATTTATTATATACTTCTCTGGTCTCCACATAGTGTCTCAGGCAAATATGTAGAATAACTACCATTAATAACCTTCAATGGGAACTTTCAATACTAATGAGTATTATGAGTATAGTATGTATATAAAGACATTAAAATTACCAGAAGAATCTACCATATTAACTGGAGAACTCTGAACTGTATATAAAACCTTCACATATAAATAAAATGAAATTCATAAGGTAAATGTAGGGAATATGGCACACAATTCGGGTTTTTGCCATATCTCAAATGGTAATACTGATAATAACATAATGATTAGAGTTTATGGTATCAAGGACTATCAGGTACTCACACCAAAATTACAGCTAAATCTTACAATAAGAACTACTATAATTTAAAACATAAAAAAGTTACATTTTGCATCCTTTCCCTGACAGGGGGGAGTATGACGCACTAAGTGTTGGAGATATCGCTTATGACAAATTATATGTAAATCAGAAATAAAATTCATAGCAATTAACTTTGCAACTTTTAATAAAATTGGGTAATATAAAATTTCTTCCTACACAGCTTACATGGTGTTTGGGAATGTAACAACAAAATTGATGTGTCCATGATAACATTAATTTTTGGCATGATTTTCTTAATTTCTTCCATTTTGACAATGCCGATGTGTTGGGCTAATGGAAAGACAAACTAAATCTTCCATTTCTTCATGAAGTTAACTTCCACGCCATCATTATTGATATTAATGACTACACCCAGATAACATAATGGTTTGTTCTTTGCTGGAAACTCAACCCATAGTCTATGTTAACACTTTTTACACATTAGAGAAAATCTTTCTCATCTACTATTTCATCATCGGAGTATTTTTCGTCCCACTCGCCCGCAGATGATAAAGACAATTTTTCTTCTAGTAAAATCTTCTATTTCGGTGGCTTTCGAAGCTTGAATGTCTTTTCCTGCTTTGCAATTTTGATTGCTCGTTTGGCCTTCTTAGCTTCTATATTTTCAGGCGTCGTCAAAAGTTGAACATGCTGTTTGTTTTTTGCTACGGCAAGAGCATCACATTTTGGCACTGGGTGATACAATTTGTAGGAGTTTTCCACCCATCAACACTTCAGATCCGTTAGGCATATTATCGAGCCACACATGGTGTTTGTATACATTCCTCTGCATTGCAACAGGCAACAACCGTAGGGTTTCTTTCAGTATCCCATATCATTTAGCTGCACCGCTAACTTGAGGGGCCAGCTGCAATATCATTGAAAGCGATACAAAGGTTATCTTCAGTCCAGCAGCCCCGCATGTTCTTACACTTGTAGCTAAGCTTATCTACAAAAGGAAAATCAGTCCTACATTAAAAATTAGAAAGAATGTTTTATTTATGTGTCATAAATCATAACCCCGCGTCATATCCCCCGCAAAAACAACACGCCATATCCCCGATTCGACGCCATTTTAAAAAAAATGTAAATAGTGAACAGTAAGGGTTATGTGTTTAAGTAAGTCATATTATTAGTGTGCAATAACATAGAATACAACAAACCATCAAAAAATTCTTCTTTTTCTTCTTAGCCTTCTGTCGTCCATGTTTGGACATAGGCCTCTCCCAACTTCTTCCATCGGTCTCTATCCTGAGCAACATATTTCCAATTTGTTCTTTTAATGTCATCAACCCATCTCATCTGTGGTCTTCCTCTTGGTCGTTTACTTTCGTAAGGTCTCCAATGTTGTATTGTAGTATTCCAACGTTGGTCTTTCTGTCTAGCAGTGTGGCCCGCGAAGCTCCATTTAAGTTTGGCAATTTTTGTTGTTATGTCCTCGACTTTTGTTTTGGATCTTACCCAGTCGTTCCTCTTTTTATCTGACAGTCGTATACCTAACATTGCTCTTTCCATTGTTGTTTCTGTTGTGGCTAGTTTATTCATGTTTGCCTTGGTTAGGGGCCAGGTTTGACATCCATATGTCATGATAGGAAGGATGCATTGGTTGAACACTTTGCTCCACAAGTATTGGGGTATTTTGCGGTTCTTAAGTATCCAACTAAGTTTTCCAAATCCTGCCCATGCTAGTCTTGCTCTTCTAGTAATTTCCGCACTTTGGTTCTCTTTGTCAAGTCTCAGGAACAAAAAATTAGAAAATACAAAACTTTGAAATTAGTAAGATGAAATTTTTATGGTGTTTACCTGCAAAAGTGTACACAACATCAAAGCTCCCTCCACAAAGGGTCGCTATACACTAACTTGGACCTGCTTCACCTGGTGACAATTGTGGCTACTATCGCTTCCAAAGTTATATATCCTCCACGTTTACCCTAGTCACAGACACATTAAATAATCTTCGATAATTGTTAAAATAACTTTAACATGTGTTTTTCCTTGGTGGGAAGACATTGAAATTATACTGGCGGTACCTGACGAGTTATTTTTCGACGTTTTAAACTGTGTATTGACTTTCAATAACAGCTTAAATACTGATTTGCACTACTAACAACAATAGCAAGAAATCACAGGAAAAACAATAATCAATTCAATCATACCTTTAAGGCTGCTGCATTAATAATTAAATTCCACATAAAAAGCTTTGTATGACTCAACTGAAATATTTGAATCTGCATATACTTTTTTTTACCTGTATATTGAACTAAGATTTATTTATGTTGTAGGTAACTGTAAGGGGTGAGGAAGTCTTGAATGGGAGAAAACAAAAATCAATTATGAAGTAAGTTTTGGTTTTAAATTCTATCCAAAGTTTACATGTTTTATTTTTATTACAGACCAAAAGAAAACAAAGTATTTGATGATGATAATGACTACTTCAAAGTAAATTCCAAAAAGAAGGATGGAAAAGATGACAAAAGAAAAATGATTGTTGCATTAGATTTTGCTTCTAGAAAAGTTATCGAAGGTACCAAAGAAGATGAAAAAATAAGGAAAAGGTTACTCAAAGAATCTATAGAGCATTTAAAGAAGGTTGAGCAAATGTACAAAGACATCCAAAAGAATTCTGAAACATCATATCAAAGAAATATAGTAGAGGTAAGAATCAAGTTATGAAAAACAGTAAATTTTTTTCTTCTGCTAAAAAAACAATTTTTCTTCCAAAATTTGTTCCAAATATATCGGAATGAAAACCTTCGTTTTCTCGTTTGTCGTTTGTCTCCTTCTGACCAAAATCGGGATCATACAATTCTCGAACCACGTCAAATGTGGGAAGTAAATAGCTTACAGTGTATCTCCAATTTAGCTATCGTCAATCTTATCTAGGATATGGAGAACAAACATTTTGACTCACAACTTTTTCTTTTTAAACTATTAAATTATCTTTGGTAAAAATTAACTGCTTCTCAACTTTGGCAACCAAGCTCTTTAAATATTGATTCTCTCGTTCCCTTATTTTTGTCTATACACTTACTTACTTACTTACTCTGTGGCGTTACAACCCTTCGTGGGTTTTTGCCGACTCGACAACATGCCTCCACTGTTTTCTGTCTTGAGCAACCTCCATCCAATTCTCCACGCTCTCCATAGTGCTTAGGTCTTCTGCTATATTATCTCTCCACCGGAGACGAGGGCGTCCGCATGGTCTCCTTCCAGTTAGAGAAGTTCTCCTGAAACATCAAGACGAAGCAGAACTAATCTGACTTGACAATGGCAAGTGTGACCTTGCCGAAACGTCGTCAAAACAATGGTTTTTCTAAAAACCAAAATTACTTAACGCGGAGTCAAACCCGGAAAACAACTGAAATCACATATAGCTCCCGCGGAAATTTCAAATCCAATATATATATATATATATATATATATATATATATATATATATATATATATATATATATATATATTTGTCTTGCAAGCTTTACATATCCTGTAAGACCTCCTAGCTTCCAACAAATAAATCCTAACAAGATATTATTTTATGTTTAGAATGCAAATGAAGATTTAGTTAATCTATTGATCCAGATGAGACACAAAAAACCACTAGGTAAAGAAAATCTGGGGGAGGAGGACTCTTCTATGCCGATTATTGACTATGGAACTAGAATATTTGATGAAGATACTATTGTAAATACTGATCATGGTTTATGCCTTAGTATGCATCAACCGTGGGCTAGTTTATTAGTTGCAGGAGTAAAAAAGTAAGAAAAGTATTATTTACTATAATTAATTGTAATAATCACTACCCTAATTATTTTTATTTATTCAAAGCAAATAAAAAATAAAAAAGGGCGAGCTGATTCCAAAAAAGTATAATACTAGGGTAACGGATATAATTTGAAAGATATGCGTTAAAAAAATTAATTTTTATTGATTTATAATATTAATAAATAATAAATAAATTATAATAAATAACTTAAAAGTAATCCAGTAATTAATACATGACTTTATCTTAAATATTCGAATTGTAGCCATTGTTGTATTTGACAGTAACCCAAATATTGTTTATTTCTTTTCAAATTCTTGTTTTTAAGTCTCCAATATTTGCAGGTTTCGTTTTATAACCAACATTCTTTCAATGGCCCCACAAAATATTCCAAAGGATTGAGATCTGGCAACCTCGCTGGTCATTCAATATGTCCACGTCTTTCAATCCACCTGTTAGGAAAAATTTCGTTTAGGTACCTTCGAACATCTAAATCATAATGTGGAGGCGTACCATCATGTTGAAACCATAAACTTTTATCAAAACCTCCAAGATTAATTGTACTGGGGAATAAATTTTCTAAAGTAGGTACGCGATACCCCCTTAAAACTAAAGGCATACTGGCCCGTTTAAATTACCTTCGAAAAAGTAGGGTCCGATGATTCTATTTCTTACAATTCCAGCCCATACGTTTACCTTTTGCGGGTATTGTGTATGATTTTCCCGCATCCAGTTGGAGTTTTATTTTGCCCAGTATCTACAATTATGGCAGTTGATCTCGCCATTTAATGTGATTGTAACCTCACATCTTGATCAGAAGAAATAATGTTTTGAACCAAGAGAGGTTTTCGGTGGCAGTGTTCATCATTATTTCGCAAAATTGTATTCTTTTATCTGGATTATCCCCGTTTAATTCCTGTACAAGTGTGCATCTAAAGGGGTGCCATTTTTTAAGTTTTATTACTTTGTGTACCATGGTTTTGCAAACATCGAGATCACGACTAACCTTACAAACAGAAGTATGCGCATCTTCTTCAAAAGCAAGTAGCATATCTCTAATGTTGTATCATAATGAGGGACGACCTGATTTGCATATATTTTCAACTGTACTAGTTTTTCGAAATTTCTTTTCAATCTTACTTTCTCTTGACTGCGTTATGGGTATTTTTGGATATTTATCATTAAATAAATTACACACTTCCATCTGAGTTCGCTGTTTGTCTCCATACCCAATCATCATGAGTATTTTAATTCTTTGCTTTACACTCAAATTCATTTCTACTTCAAATTAATTCTAAGCAATAATACAGAATATTCACGAGTTACTACAATCATTGTACTACCTAATTGTTATTGAACTTACTAAAAATAATTACATTGTACTAAAAACTAGAAGTAGGCTACTTTTTTGCAATTGATAATAAATAATTTATTTTCTAAGCGCATATCTTTTAGATTATATCCATTTGACTCGAGTATTATACTTTTTTGAAATCAGCTTATTTTTATCGATCTAATGTCATAAAATATAGGGTGTTACATTAAAAAAAAAAAAAAAACACCACGAACCACCATGGATGACAGAAAACGTAAAAGAAATGATACAAGAAAAGAACAAATTATATAAAAAATGGCTAACAAATAAAACATCTAGCAATAGAGTATCATATCAAATGAAAAACGGAGAAGTACGCCAGCAAATAAAAGAAGCAAAAAACAATTTCTGGGAACAAAAATGTGTCCAAGTTGAAAATTTAATGGGTGGTTCTCAGACAACGGAAGCATGGAGAACTATCACTAATCTAAAGAAGCATAACTCATTAAGCAACTTAATTTCTATAGAAAAATGGGAAAATCACTATAAAAATTTACTCCAAGAGTCCAGATTAGAATATATGGGAGAAGAATACAGTATGGAGAGACAAACAAATAGTAACATTAATACTACCAGCAACGAGGTCCGTACTGCGCTAATTAAAATGAAAAACGGGCGATCTTCAGGACCTGGCAATATAGCTGTAGAGTTACTTAAAGCAGGAGGTCCACTCCTAATCGAACGAATAACTTTTCTAATGAATCAATGCTGCCAACAAATTAAAATACCATCTGAATGGAAAACCGCTCACCAAGTGTCCATCTTTAAAAAGGGTAATCGAAAAGATCCTAACTGCTACAGAGGATTGAGTGTCCTACCTACTTTCGGCAGATTGTTTGGAAAGATAATAAGTAGAAAAATACAAGATGATGTAGGACATCTAATTAGCGAAGACCAAAGCGGATTTACGCCTGGTAGATCTTGCACTGATAACTTGTTTATACTCCAACAATTAATAGAAAAAAGAATAGCGGTTGGTAACGAAGTACATCTAGCCTTCATCGATCTAGAAAAAGCGTATGATACAGTACCAAGGCCTAAATTGTGGCAAGCTTTACAACAACTCGGCATTAGTCCACACCTTTTAGGAATAATCACAGAAGTATACAGGGATAACACCACTTACCTAAAAATCGGAAATAGACTATCAGAGCCGATAAAAGTAACTAAAGGACTGAGACAAGGATGCAGTATGTCACCTTTACTGTTTAATTTATATATTGAGGCAGCCCTTCAAAATTGGAAAAACCACTGCCAGGGAATGGGAATCCCAATAGGAAATGACGTACTGTTCTCCCTGAACTTTGCGGATGACCAAGTCGTTCTAGCTCAAGATTCTTATGATCTAGAATTTATGATAAAGCGTCTATACAGAGAATATGTAAAATGGGGGTTAAAAGTCAGCATGAAGAAAACGGAATATCTAGTTATCAATTCAGATGCAAGGTTTGAAGTGTTGATAGACGAGGACGTGGAAATCACACAAGTGGAAAAATTTAAATATTTAGGTGCATTCATTGATAAGAACGGCTTGGGTGAAACCGAAATTAAACACCGAATTAATCAGGGACGTAAAATTGTAGGATGTTTGAACTCCTTATGGTGGGATCGCAACATTTCCAAAAGGAACAAAAAAAGAATAGGGCAAACGATGGTTGAATCAGTTCTTTGTTATGGCTCTGAAGTATGGACAATTAATGCAGACCTGAAAAGAAGATTGTTGGCAGTTGAAATGGATTATTTGAGAAGAAGTGCTAGAACATCAAGGCTGGAAAGGAAAACCAACGAATCTATAAGAAATCAGATGAATGCTACAGATACGGTCATAGACAGAATAGAAAGAAGAGGTTTAAAATGGTTTGGACACCTGTTAAGAATGCCTGACGAACGTTGGCCCCAAAAACTTCACAGATGGAAGCCCCCTGGTAGAAGAAAAAGAGGTAGACCTCGACGCTCATGGAATGAAGGTATTAGAAGAGCAATGGAATCGAGAGGTTTGGAGGAGGAGCATGCCTTGGACCGAGAGGATTGGCGGAGGAGGACGGGAATACGGCGATAGCCGTTTCCAAGATGTATTCTATTTACAAATTGGATCCTGTAATATATATAGGTACATTAAAAAAAAGAGCCGATGACGTCATCACCTTAATGTCTATCACTTTTATAATGAAACTTTGTGAATATAGAACATAAAAAATATATAAAAACTGAAAAATCGACGTGTTTAAATTTTTTTAAAAAGGCTTTTCATTTAGAAAATATCGAATTTATTCCATACTTTACGGACACACTGTATATCATTAGTAAAGGATCAGTTAAAGAATTTAGCAAACTCTGGCTTCAATAAAAAAATTATATGGGTTAAGGCAAATATTAATCCCTACTTGCTAAAAGCGAACGATAATGAACCACCAACACCAGAGGTAACGGCAAACGAAGAAGTAAATTTTGAGGAGGAAGAGATAAAGGAAGCATTAAGGAAATTAAAAAAACAGAAAATCAACAGGAGAGGACAGAATACCGAACGAATTCCTAAAGTACGAAGGGACAGATCTTGCCAAACGACTACTAAAATTATTCCAAAAAATAATAGAACAAAACAGAATTCCTCAAAAATGGAGACTAAGCATCCTAATACCTCTCTTTTAAAAGGGAGACAAATCCGCATCCGAAAAATTACAGAGGAATTAATTTATTAAACATAACACTAAAATTAACAACCGCCGATAACAAATAAACTGAATGAAATTATAACACTAGCAGAAGAACAAGATTTTAGGTCGGGAAGATCTTGCACCGCCGGCGCCGCTACATTTGTAATGAGGCAAGTGCAAAAAAATCTTAGAATACAACAAAAAAAAATAACTAGAAGAAGAACTAACTGACCATATTGAGCTGGCAATGGGATAAGACAGGGAGATTCCCTGTTTCCTCTATTGTTTAATCTAATTATGGATGAAATAATAAAGATGTATGGTTATAACAGCAAATTTACTAAGATGTAAATTGGAAGTTTAACATCTAGGCATTATATTATCTAGGTACGGAAAGATCGAAACAGACGTGGAAGATCAAGTGAATAGAGCAAACAGTCGCAGGTTGCCTGAATGAAATAATATGGAGAAATAAAAATATCGGGAAAGAAATGAAAGGCAGAAATGAAACGACATATGCGGCAGAAAAACCACCTGACACAGAGAGAACAAAAAGGATGTTGGAAATAACAGAGATGAAAACACTTAAACAGTGATAGTACAACACTATGAGACAGAGCTAGAAGTTCAGATATACGACGTAGATGTAAGGTGGAGAATGTCAAGGGATTGGGCAAGAAATAGAAGAGTAGAATGGAACGATCATATAAGCCGAATTATACTAAATAGAATAGTAAAGACGGCAAGAGACGGCTCCCTAATAAGAATTCGATCAGTAGGAAGACCACGAAAATTTTGGAACGACAACTTGCTGGAGGTACATTGAAAAACAGACAGAGTGATGTCTACATAAAAACAAGAAGAAGAAGATAGGATTATGTATTTGTCTGATTGGAGAATCTATTGCAACTGACTGAATGACTCCTCCTCCTAAGTGCCTTCTCTATTGAGGTTGGCGATCAATATGGCAAATTTATCTCTGTTCTGGGCTTGATGGATTAAGTCATTTCCTGTTGTGTGAGTCCAATCTCTGATGTTTCGGAGCCAGGATTTCTTCTTTCTTCCTATACCCCTTTTACCCTCGATTTTGCCTTCTAATATTACCTGGAGCTGCTCAAATTCCTTATGGCGCATTATGTGTCCTAGATATGACGTCTTTCTAATTTTGATTGTATTAACCAGATGAGGTCGTGTGTTCATTATTTCCAGTACCTCTTCATTTGTAGTTTTGCTGGTCCAGCTTATTCTTAGCATTCGGCGGTACATCCACATTTCGAATGAATTCAGTTTGTTGACGTCATACTGTTTTAATGTCCAGGTCTCACAGCCATATAGTAGTAGAGACCACACATAACACTTTAGTGTTCTTAACCTTATTGTGATTGATAGCTTGGGGTTACAGAGCATTTTACGCATGTTCATGAAGCCAGATCTTGCTATTTCAATACGTCTTCTAATTTCTTTTGAGTGGTCTAGCTGACTGTTTAGCTCTCTGCCCAGGTATATGAAGCTTTGGGAGCTCTGAAGGGTGATACCATTGATTTGTATGTTGGGTGTAATTTGTTCATGGGGGTTCTTGTGGAATACCATGATTTTGGTTTTGGAAAGATTAATATCCAAACCTAGTCTGTGACTTTCTTCTGATAGTATGTTCATCAATATTTTTAATTGGTCTTCTGTTTCTGCTAATACTACGGTGTCATCGGCATATCTTACATTGTTAATGATGATTCCATTGACTCTGGCACCTTCAGGGCGATCTTCAAGAGAAGCTCTGATGATATCTTCGGCATAGACATTAAATAGAAGAGGGGACAGAATGCACCCTTGACGAACTCCTCGTTCTATGTTTACATAATTGGTATATCCGTTGTCTGTTCGAACACATCCTGTGTGCTTCCAGTATGTATTGCTTATTATAGCTATGTCGTGTCCGTCCAGCCCTACTTCTTTTAGCACCTCAATCAATTTTTCGTGTCTAATGCGGTCGAAGGCCTTTCTATAATCGACAAAGCACACATACAGCTGTTTTTGAACCTCGAGATACCTTTCTGCCATTAGTGTCAATCCATTATTGCTTCTCTGGTGCTGTACCTTTCCTAAAACCATATTGAGAACGACTCAGGTATTCTTCACACTTATTGTGAATGCGGTTATAAATTACTCGCATAAAAATCTTAGCAGCATGACTCATTAGGGATACAGTTCGATGGTCTTCACATTTCCTTGCTTTTTGTTTTTTAGGAAGAGCTACATATGTGGATGTTAGCCAGTCATGCGGTAGAGTGCCATGTTCATATATAATGTTAAAGAGGTAGGTTAATTTCCCGACAGCATCATCACTCAGGTGTTTAAAATATTCGGCTGTTGTTAGATCTTCGCCGGGTGCCTTGTTGTTCTTTGCGTCTTTTATTGCCCGCATAACTTCTTCGGTTAGAATACGTAGTTTTCCATCGGTATCTATTTGTGGGGACCCTTCTGCTCTCCGATCACCAAACAAATCTTTAAGATATTGTTCCCATATTTCCTTCTGTTTTTCAGGGTCTAATTCCATTTGGTTTTTCGTGTTTGTTACAATAGATAAATGTTTGGGTTTCCATATCCAGCGACTTCTTTCACCTTTCTGTGTAATTCTCTATCTTTACGCTTCCTTTGCAGATCTTCTACCTCTTTACATTTTTGTTTCATCCACTCTTCCTTAGCTACATTTATCTTTCTCTCAATTTCCCTGTTAAGCTCTTTGTTTCTTGTTAGGTTTTTGTTTTTTACCATCCGTCTCCTCTCCATAATTTGTAATATTTCGTTTGTCATCCATGGTTTTCTTTGTTTACGGTTTTCTTTCTGTATATTTTGGTTTGCTGCCTCCAGGACAGTATTTTTAATTTTTCCCCACATGTCTTCAATGTTTTCTTTTATTGTCTTCTCTTTAGTGGGAGCTAATGTCTTAGACTCTAACTGCGTGTCTACCATGTCTTTATACATATGTTTTTGTCCCTGGTCAGCACTACTCCATGCTACTCTCTGACTGGGTTTAGCCTTGCCTACTCTTTTAAGTTTTATTCTGACAGTTGCAACTACAGGATTGTGGTCTGAATTTATGTCACAGCTTGGGTACGTTTTTACATTTAGAATACCATTACGGAACCTTTTATTAATTGTAATGTAGTCGATTTGGTTCCTCACAATATTTCCTTCGCAATCTTGAGGAGACCTCCACGTATACAGACGTCTTTTTGGTAATTTAAACCATGTGTTAAGAACCACCAAGTTGTTCTCTTGGCAAAATTCAACAAAGCGTGTGCCTCGTTCATTCCTCGTTCCTAAACCGTATGGGCCGATGATCGATTCGACCTTTTCTGCTCCTACCTTCGCATTCCAATCTCCCATAAATATGTTGATGTCATCTGATTTTATGTGTTTTTTAATCTTTTCAATATCGGAGTAGAAAATCTCAAGATCTGCATCCGTGCTGTCTGCTGTCGGGGCGTATACCTGTATTATATTAATGTCGAATTGTTGTCCATTTAATTTGATGATCATTACTCTGTCGCTGACTGGTAGAAAACCTTCGTGTGTTGTTTCATGGATGCTGTTACCAGCACTCCTATACCTGATTGGGCATCATCATCTTTGCCTGCATAATAGAATCGGTTTCCATTTATTGTATCCACATATCCTTCTCCTTTCCATCTCACCTCACACATACCAAGTATGTCCCACTTCATTCGTCTCATCTCGTTTTCAGCGTTTGCTAATTTGCCTGCTCTATACAATGTCTTAACATTCCACGTAGCAATTTTAAGTTTCCTTCCGGGGATTCTTAGCACCCCTTGACAATTGAACGCCTGCCGGGCACTAGGGGCCATGTATTGATTTTGACTTGCCATATTAACTATCTTGGGAATTTGATGCGATGGTTTCCCACTTGCCTTTCGCATCCTATGCCCTTGACGACGCGATATCGTTCATCCGCCTTCGGGACGATTTCTCCTCCCCAGGACAAGAGGGTGCCCTTCCGTTATTATTAAAAATAACGTTGAATGCTTATACCGGCAAACACTTGGTCCCCATCTGCGTCAGCCACCTAAGCTAACTACTTAAGTGTTGCCCATCTTCTACCACGTGGAGGTGCAGATTGGGAGTTTCCCTTCATTGAGCTCAAGACCGTAAAGGCATTTCTTGATACTCTCCAGTACTTTAAGAAGACTGAATGGACTAATGCAGACTAATGTCTATGCCATTAAAAAAAGACTTTATACGAAGTATATTACAAGTAGGAAAAGTTTTATTTATAATTTTTTAAGAACAAAAATTGACTGTTGTAATTGTTAACGCTTTTGATAGAGATTTATTTTTTATTGTGTAAACAAACGGTTTATATATTTATCCAAATATCTATATATTTATTCATTTTAGACACGAAGGACGAACATGGCCAACCACACATAGAGGAAGATTATGGATTGCAGCCGCAGCTAAAGTCCCAGAAGAAGAAGAAATTGAAGCTTTAGAATCGTTCTATAGGGACTACTATCAAGGTAATTTATTCAAATATGTTTTAATGCAACTTTTTGGTAAATATAATTTTATTTATTTTTAGATCCAACATTACAATTTCCAAAGGATTACCCAACAAGCTGTCTGCTTGGTTGTGTCTTCGTTGAGGATTGCTTAGATCAGGAGGCGTACCAAAAAAGATTTGGAAATGCGGATAAATCGGAAAGCAACAGTCCATATGTACTTATTTGTTCTAATCCAATGATTTTGCCTATCTTCTATCCTATCGTTGGTAAACATAAAATATGTAAGTCATTTAGTTATTTGGAATTAAGATTATTATTTGTACCAAGATATATTGCCATTATAATTAACTAAAGACAAAGTATTACCGCAGGGGGTTTCTAAATCCTTAATTTGATGTCGACTATATGTATACACAAAAATGACGTTGCAGGGTTCAAAAGCCGCAGTCAGAGTAGATGGAGAACTGACTCCCCTGTTTAACATCAACATGGGAGTAAGACAGGGAGATGCCCTATCAACCATGCTATTCAACCTAGTTCTTGAGGCAGTCATCAGAAAAACCAATATAACCGGCCATATAAACACCAAATCAGTACAAATTACTGCATATGCAGACGATGTAGCCATCATTAGTAGGAATAAGCCACGACTAATGGAAGTGTTCAAACAAATTGATCCTGAAGCAAGAAAAAGAGGTCTCAAAATAAACGAAGCAAAAACGAAGTATATGACAGTCAAAAGAATAACTGACAATGAAAATAATATCACAATAGACAACTATACTATCGAACGAGTGGATGCCTTTACATATCTCGGCACAGAAATCAATCAGAAGAACTCCGTAAGTAGCGAAATTAATGCACGTATTTCCAGCGGGAATCGTACATACTATGCTAATAAAAGATTGATGACATCGAAATTATTAGACAAAAGAACCAAAATGACTATCTACAGAACACTGATTAGACCCGTAGTAACCTATGGATGTGAAACTTGGGTAATGACGAAAAAAGATGAAGCCCAACTCAGGACATTCGAGAGAAAAATACGAGGAAAGTATATGGCCCGGTACAAGAGGAAGATGGCACATGGAGAATCAGGAGAAACGACGAGGTTAATGAGTTAAATGAAGGTTATGACATTGTAAGATTTGTGAAAAGTCAAAGACTGTCATGGCTGGGACATGTGCAGAGACAAAACGATGCAAAAACAACGGAAAGGCCCATAGGAAGGCGAAAAAAAGGAAGGCCCAGAACGAGATGGTTGTATGATGTGGAAGACGACCTGAAAACAATGAACATAAAACAATGGAGAAGAAGGGCACAAGAGAGATCTGAATGGAAGGACATAGCCAGACAGGCAAAGACTCATCTAGGGTTATGATGCCAAAAGAAGAAGAATATGTATACACACTGTAACTGGATGCTCGTTACTGCATATAATTCTGGAGCGGCTTCCATGTCGACATGGCCCTAACAAAGGCGTTCCTTTGTTTACTACGTAAGGTATTATTATTTGGGGTGTATTTGTAATGGATTGAGCTTGATGAATAAAACGTAAGAGATTCGAAGGTAGCATGGTAACACCACCTAAAGAGTTGAATGTGAGGCATTAAACCTGTAAGGGCCCGGGACTCCCGACATGGGAGCCCCAGCAGGTCGCTAAAGACCGACACCAAGGTCTGGTGATCAACAGATGCCGATTGCTTGAAAATCACCCTTATTTATATATTTGAGTTCCTACTCACGAAGTACTGGTCTCAATTCTCAAGACAATCGGCCAATAACAGATTGATAATATTTTAATAACGAACCGCAAATTAAAATTATTTCATTAATTCATTGACCATATACGGTGAGGAGCGATGCGCATAGTACGCTGATTGGCCAGGGCCCTAGCTAACGTACTGCGACAAAAGCGCCATAGACAAGACAGCAAATAGGTACGTAAGTCATACAAAAAAGGTATTGCATTCGGGGGAGTGCCATAAGAAAACTTCTTAGAGTGCGTTAAAATTATAGTATCATGAAAATTATGAGTAAAATGAAGAATAAAGTAAGTTCATTTAAGTGCACAAAGTTGCTAAATAAGTTTTCACTTTAATAGTATATGATGCACGCAAAGCGTATATACTATATAGCACTTCTTTTTGGATGGGGAAAAACTGAACTCGCGACAGATTTTTGCGACTGTCACCGCTCTCTAGACTTTCCTCTACCTCGTCTATCCACTGTATGTAACTATAAATTCATTAATAATCAAGATAATTTGTAGTACCCTTTTTATAGTCGCCTCTTGGCAATGTCGCCATGTTTATTCCTTCATTGTACTAGTTACTATCTCTTCTTTCAAACGAGACCTCATACGTCACGATCCGTCGAGCCGTTCTCTAGTTGTGCGTTTTTGCGACCAATTTGCATAGCAGTGACGGTTGCAAAAATCTGTAGCGTATTCAATGCTTTTTCCTCAAATCATTATTATTAATCTTGCCGTTTTATACTATATTCACTTATGATAACCCCACTTTTATTACAATCTTTCTAGGCATCCAGTGATGTCCTCCTCCTCCTCCTCAATATTTTCTTCTTCGTAAGGATGTAGTGGCGTCATGTAATTTGTTTAACTATTTTTGTCCAATTATCTCTCTTCTGTGCGTGTTGTTTTGCTTCGGAGAATGAGTAACCAGTCATGTCCTTTATTTGGTCCGATCATCGTACTGGAGATCTTCCTCTGGATCTTTTACGCTACGTTACCTTTAACTATCATTCGCTCCATGTCTTTTCTTCTTCTAGTTATATGTCCAAAATATCTCAGTATATTTTGGTTGATAGTTGTGATGAGTCTAGTTTTTATGTTAAGTTCTGCTAGAATTGAGTTATTTGTGCGATGGGCGGTCCATGGTATGCGCAAAATTCTACGCTAGACCCACATTTCAAATGCCATTATACGCTTTGAATCGGCTTTTTTTATTGTCTAAGTTTCTGAAGCATCGGTGGCGATAGGAAATATCAATGCTCGAACAAGGCGTAATTTTGTGTTTTTTGTGATGTCAGTGTTCTTCCAAATTTTTGTGAGTTTGACTGTTGCCGATCTGGCCATTGTGATGCATCGACGGATCTCCTCCACTGTTAGTAATAACGGATCCTAACTAATTAAATTGCCTGACCACTTTCATTGGCACTTCCGTATTCCAATCTCATTGCAAATTCTAAGCATTACTTCCGTCCCTAAATCTACCATTTCTTTGAGTGTTTCAGCTGTTATTCCATCTTCTCCTTCTGCTTTTCTGGATTTTAGCTGTTTAATTGCCGCCTCAATTTCTGATTTCAATATTTGAGGTTCTTTTTCATAATTTCCTTTCTCTGTATTATTGTCTGGGTCGTTGTTAGAGAATAGTATTTCGTAATATTGTTTCCACACCTCTGCGATACCGTCTGTGTTTGTTATGATACTTTCACTATTATCTTTGATGACCAGCATATATTAACGTTTTAGGTTGTATGGAACATACTCAATTTTAAAATTTTTCATTTCTTAGCTTAGGTTAGCTTTCATAGCTCATAGCTTCTCTGAAAAATGGAGTTGATATTGTGGATTGTTTTGACCAATACAGTTATTGGTCCGGCTTTTTTATGATGCTCTGTAGAATATCTAAACCAAGGAAAACACGTATTTCAGCATCTTTAGTTTCCCTCCAATGTAATCCTTTCGACGTAGCTGGAGCATTTCTAGTTATTTGTTCCGCATACCGATTTGTTTCGGTGGTAATGTAAGCAATAATACTATCGTCAACGAATTTATTGAAGAAGTGTAAGACGTTGTTTGGCTCAGGAATTTCAAAATTTATAGAAAATTGCCTATGAAACAGAAATCTAGGTGGTGACGGCGGTGGCGATAAAATATTTATTTCACACCATTCACGTGCTGCCGTTATATCAGTATCACTATCATCTGAATAATTAAATTCACCAAAAACACTTTCGGTATTACTTTCAGAACCTGAACGGCTTATATTATATTCTGATCCACTACTTCCTTACTGATAATGTTCGTATTCACTATCACCCTCCATGAATGCCGCACAGTATTCGTAAATAAAAGAAACAAACTGCGATACACCTTTTTCGATGATCAGACATGTACTAAATAGTTACCATTAGCTATCCGTACCACTGCGCTCAGCGTGGTGGGTGGTGGCTTGACACAGCAAGTTTCCCCACCATCGTGTGTAATACAGCGTCAAAATAATCTGCGGCAACAAAATAGATGAGTTAACACGTTTTAATATATTTTATGCCACTATTTAAAACGATTTTAAACGGTTTGCTACTGTACAGCTGTACAGTCAACATTTAGCGCGAGATATCTCGGGTTAATAATTTTTGTTAAAAAGTGTTTGGCCGAGCATACTCGGGATAAAGTGTTAAGCGCTTAAAGAATATTATGTTTGTATTAGGCAATCGTAACAGTTATTTATTTACGTTTATTAACTAATAAATTTATTTTTTAGATGCATTGGATAAGGATCTTCATAAATGTGCAAAGTTAGCTTTACAGCATGCCAATTCGGATATATAAGATGTATTTATGTTTGTTTTTATTAATAAATATTATTTCACAAGTTATGTATTAGTTTACTCTAATGATATAGTTAACAGTAATTTTTGATATTACTTATATACTGGATGGATCTAACTTTATCTCTCGGTGAACTTTACAGTAGGCAGGGTGAAAGTAAGATACAGAAAATTGTTAACTATGGAGCAAAGAAAGCAAAAAGCTGAGACGAAATTAATATTATACTAGTAAATGAAATAATCTCAGAAAACAATGAAAACATATTTTGGCCGTTTACTAAAGAACAATTTGACAAAAAAACAATTGAATAAACCCCACCTGGGTTCAAACTAACATAGACCAGGACAACTAATTATCATATGGGGACTTAGATAAAGAATTCTCTGAAGGTGAAGTGGAATATCAGTATCAAATCTAATATCAACTCAGCTCCTGGATCAGATGGTATATAGTACAAACTGAAGAGATATACTAGACTAGTGAAGTGCAGAGATGAAAGATCAATAACTGACTATTTACTAGTGGAAAAAATAAATAGAAAAATAATAATGAATACCAAAGTCCGAAGAGGATCAGAAATAGGTAGTAGCTATTTCGTATTAGTAACTAAAATTAAAGAAAAGGCAAAGGAAAATCGTCATGAGATAAGAAAAGAAAAAGTTAAAGTAGAAACAATAAAAACATACAAACTAACCAATAGAAATATAGCTTTTAAATAAGGATGGAGGACGGAAGGCACCGGGTGTTGATGAAATTCCTGCAGAACTGCTGAAGCTATTAGATGCAGAACAAATGAAAATAATAACTCATATATTTAATGAAATATACAACGCAGGAAAAACACCAGTAGAGTGGCTCAAATCGGAGTTCGTACCATTGCTCAAAAAACCAGGAGCAAAAGTTTGTGAAGACTATAGGACCAAAAGCCTAATGAGCCATCTGCTAAAGCTATTTTTAAAAGTCATCCACAAAAGAATTTACCGGAAATGCCAGGAACAAATTGCGCCCAATCAGTTTGGATTTGTGAACGCCGCCGTTGGTACGAGGGAAGCTTTATTTAGCGTACAGGTATTGTTTCAGAAATGTAGAGATGTCAGCTGTAATGTTTTGCATGCCTGCTTGACTACAAGAAGGCTTTTGATAGACTCAGGCATGAACAAATGATGGAAGTGCTGAAGAGGACAGGATTTTACGAAAGAGACGTGAAAATAATAGCTAACCTGTATTGGAATCAATCAGCGGTGCTCTGAATAGATGGAGAATATACAGATCAGGTCAAAATCTTACGGGAAGTGAGACAGGAGTGCATAATTTCACCACTGATATTCAATCTGTACTTGGAGCACATTTTTGAAGAGGCTCTATAAGATATTGACGAAGGTATTTCAATAAATGAAGCCAAGCTCAATAACCTGCGGTATGCAGATGATACAATAGTGTTTTCCAATACCATAGAAGGTAGTCCAAATCCAGTCCATATGATCCATATGGACTGGATATAAACACCAGCAAAACCAATCTAATGATCATCAGCAAGGAAAACATAACTGGAGCAAATCTGTATGTGAACCAAATGATAATGGAACGTGTATCACAGTACAACTATTTTTGAACTATAATCAATGAGTTGTGGGACAATACCCAAGAGATTAAATTTTGCATCGGAAAGGCAAAAAGTGCATTCTTGACTATGAGCTTTGTGTTCAAAAGCCATAACCTCATCCTAGAAACAAAAAGAAGGCTCCTTAAATGTTGCGTGTACTCAGTGCTTCTGTACGGAGGAGAAACGTGGGCATTAAAGGCGGAAACTCTATCAAAACTTCAGACTTTTGTACTATGGCTACACAGAAGGATCCTGAGGATACCACGGACAGACAAAGTCACCAATGAAGAAGTACTACGGAGGATGAACAAAAGCGCGGATTTGGTCAACATCATGAATGCCGTAAGCTGCAGTACTTGAGACATAATGAATAACGACTTTCTTAACCTACTAAGATAATATGAGACTCATTTGAAAGCTTACTTGTAAAGCTCATTTGAATGCGTAGAAGCCAAGTTACGATCGAAAGAGCTTTGAAAAATACTTATTTTGCAACAGTTTTGCACTAATTTTACAATATCTCGAGTTATAATTAATGAATTAAAGTTTAGTAAATGCCATTTTCTTTGTTTTTTTATTTAACCCTTTAACTGACGTGTGCGTCGATATGACGCAAACGTAGTATCATCAATTTTTGCTTTGTGTGTCTAAGGAGCCCACAGTTTCCATGGCATTTTATAATGTTTTCAATTGCCCTGGCGTAGTAAAACTTACACTAGAAATGGCTTGTAGAAATAAAAATCTGTTCAAAAAAAAAATTTATTTTACATTTTTCTCACAAAAAGAAATAATCATAGTTAATAACGAAAAAACAAAGGAAATAAATGTAGTTAAACAATTTTGTGAATAGTATAAAAACAATCTTGGCACATATGTGGTTTTTCGGGACATGCAGGGCACATAATTATATCGAACAGTCTTTTTCCATTTTTAGCGCATAATTTCTGCCTTGCTCTCGAGAGTATCTGGTATAGCAGCTCTTACAGCGACTTCTAATGACTTCGCCCTCTTTCTTCGCCACTTCTAGCTTATGTCTGATGGCTGGTAATGTCTCTGAAATATTATGATCGTCGCCAGCATTAGAATAGTGGAGTAACTGACTGCATAACCTTTCTCTAAATTTTACTACAGATAGTTTATTTTGATGGCTCTTATTATACAGAAACAATGAATTGACAACCGTTGTCCCCAGTAAACTCTCAACAGCTACTTTTCTATACCATTTTAGAACCTTTCGGACAGCCGAAGAATAGGAAGCTCTCTGGTCCGAAAGGTCTATAAAGGTTTTAGCAGTATTATAATCTACTGCCGCTAGTGGTTTCTGTCGCTGACATATTTCTACCATATTATCGGTGTGTACCGTACTAAGCATCAGGACATCTCTTTTGTCCTTCCACTTGAATACTGTAATACCATCATCACTCACCATTCCAAAAATTTGACCTTTAGCGAGACTATTGATGACGTTTTTAGAGTTACATTTACGATTGCTTCGTAAAGTAAGAACGAGATGTGTAGCTTGCTTTGATAACTTCTTGGCTAAATTCACACTTGTGTACCAATTATCAGTGAATAAATTCCTTGCAGAGTTAAAAAGAGTTTCCATAAGCTCTAATACTGTTCTGTCTGCAATTGATTGTCCATCTTGCTTAGTTATTTCTTTTCACAATATATTTTCATATTATATGTGTAACCACCATTGACACATAGTTTGAATATTTTGATTTCGAACTTATTGCGTTTACCCTTGATGTATTGACGAAACTTCAGTCTTCGTTTGAAAGGTATCATCGTTTCATCAATGCATACCGTTTTGGAGGGAATAAAATATTCCTAATATTTTATTACTAGCTTGTCAATAAGACTCTGAACCTTACGCAAACGATCTTCTGGAGGACACACTTCATTATCAGCAAAATGCCACATTCGAAGTATTAACTCAAATATGTTTCTTGTCATAAATTTACATGCCGGACTATTATATAGTTCAGAGCGACTCCAATAATGTGATAGAGAAGGTTTTTTATCTAAACCCATCCATAAAAGTATACCCAAAAATACGTGCATTTGAATAGCGTCAGTATCTCTCCAGTCATTCAGACGGGACTGCTTAGTTAGTGACTCATCTGTAATCTATCTTTTATCATGAACTTGGTCGAGCGTTGACAAATAATTTAAACACTCGAGTTCAGTTTTTGTTGTTAAATCCACAATAGCTTCTGGGGGATTCCGTGAGTTTTATCCATCGAGCAAAAAGACAAAAGAGGGAATGTAAAGGTAGTGGGGCAAAAATATTGTTAGACAGAAAGTGCGATCTTTAGAGGCCACATTAAACAAGGAAAGAGAGTTTTTCTCCTTGTTTGACATCAAATTTAGTTGGGTTATGTTATTGTATGTCCCAAATGTCACATGAAATCTTATTTATATTGAAGTTTTTTAACAATTGTGTCGCATTTTAGACTATTATCGTTAATAATTAATTAAAATTTTTCTCGCCTAAGACACATTCTAAAAAATATTATACAGCTACTGTTAACACTTTGACTGCCATGAGAAGCATGCCGTGATGCACGGCCAATTTGATTCTGTTGCCACGAGAATCAGCTTTTGATTCTCGCTTGTATGATATTTATATGGGATAGAAATATGTCCGGCTGGAAGGACCCTCTTTTTTTCACTATGGCGGCAGTATAAGTGTTAATAAGTGTCTGAAAATTTAAATTTGGTGCATTCGCATTTGCGGATATGTCCGCCATCAGAGGCCACTTTTTTGGTTTCCTTTTCATAAGGATTAGATTCCCTCTTTTGTCTTTTTACTCGATGGTTTTATCAAAGACAAAATTTTTTAGATTTCTGCCGAAACACTTTCTCCATGTTATATTGTGTTCGTCCAGAAATAATTCCTCGTCTATTTGTGATAGCTGTTGTGAATGTGGAGTAGAAGTATCAGAGAACGATTCTTCAGAATTGGAAAATATTACTGGGCTGTGGCAACCTAAAAGAATTATACTTGTACTACAATTTAATAATCAAGATCATATACCAATTTACCTATATTTTCGACTTCAGACTTAAGAGGACTGGTGTACTTCTTACGAATTTTCGTTTTTGATTGGTCAATTTTGTGTCCTAAAACAAAATATTTATAATAAAATCTACCTATAATTGTTATTATTATTTCTAGCTGTTATTTCTCTTTTTTGTTTCGAAGTCGACGGCCGAGTTTCATCTTCTGACGTTTCTGTTATATCCGGGAAATAATTTTGATCCGCCAACGAGTTGTCAGAATCGTCAATTTCGTCGCTCATTCCGCTCTCAATACTCACATCCACCTCATTTTCCTCAATATCTGCTGCCCATATTTCTAGCTGTTTTTGTTGTTTTTTATATTTTTTCCAAGACATTTTATCGTTCTGATACACTAACAATATACAAACTTGCATAACTAATACACTAATAGTATAAAAAATACAATCAAATTAAGATAAACTCATAAACAATGTAAGTACGAAATACAACTAAACGTAATAGTAACTTAAAACTTACGGACTTGCATAAACCTGTCTTAAAGTGCGAATTTTAGTACACTAAAAAAAGGTGTGCGTCACATAAGCGCACACGGCGTACAAACCATTTTGTTCTAGTCTACGCCGTGTGCGTAATTTTATCACACATCTTGTTTTCTTCTAAATGACACTAAATTTGCAAAAATATATTTAACTGACCTTCCATATATATTAATATATATATAATATATTATATATATATATATATATATATAATATATTATATATATAATATATATATATACGAAAAATTACAAGACTCAACGAATAGCACACACTTAATGGTAACAATCTTAAATTGCGCTAAAGAAGTTGGAGGATCACAAGCACACAACAGCAATAGAAAACTTTCAGATGAAACAACTAGCTCTCCTGAAACAACGAAGAGAAATGAAAATAAACTCCGATATTAATAGAATTGAATATACCGAACTGTGCAAAGCAATACGGAAAAAGATCGCAGAATGATATAAAAACGTACAATGAACGACTTGTACAAAATACAATCGAGAACCGTAAAAGCTATAGGAAAACCAAGAGCAAGTTGGCAATCGGTAGAAAGCAAATAATAGCATTGGGAAACAACAACGAAAGGATCACAATAGGGATGAAATAATTAGAACATGTAACCGAATTCTACGAGGGTCTATATAAAGCTCCGGAAGTACAAGAAATAGGCGAAGAAGAAACTGCGGTTCAAGAAGATGTACCAGATGTTCTCGTGGATGAGGTAGAGGCAGTCTTAGAGCATGAAGAACGGCAAGGCAGCCGGTAATGACGGCGTTACAGCCGAACTTCTAAAGGATTGCTGGTACAACAACTTGGAAAATCCTAGCAAAAATATACACAGACTGCCTAAAATCGAAACATATTCCAAAAAAGTGGAATTCAGCCAACATAATCCTCATCCACAAGAAGGTAGCAAGAAAGACATCAGAAATTATAGACGATCAGCTTGCTGCCTGTGATATACAATGGTATTCACAAAATCATTAACAACAGAATACAAAAACACACTTGACGCTGCACAACCCGAGAGCAAGCAGGCTTTAGAAGTGGCTTTAGCACAATGGATCATATTCAAACATTAAGAGAAGTAATGAGCAGAACAAAAGAATATGATCTACCACTGGCGCTAGCATTCATAGACTTCGAGAAGGCATTTGACTCCGTATACCCAAGAGCAGTCATAGAAGCTCTTGTCGACCAAGGAGTAGATAAACCATATGTCGAAACGCTAGTTAATATATAAAAAAGATGCCACATCTAGAGTAAGCATATATAAAAAATACCACAGAATTTCCCACTCAGAAAGAAGTCCGACAAGGAGACACATATCCCCTAAGCTCTTCACTGCAACCTTAGAAAATATCTTCCGGAAATTAGACTGGAACAACAAGGTCTATGTATAGATGGAGAATACCTAAACCATCTTAGATTCGCTGATGACATCATTCTAATTGCTAGAAGTCCTGAAGAATTACAAACTACAAATTAATGACCTTAATACAGCCAGCAATGAGGTAGGCTTAAAAATGAACCTAGCAAGACTAAAATAATGTGCAATGATCTGATCGCCAACGTGGAAATAAAAATTAATGAAACCTCGCTAGAAGTAGTAAACGAATACATATACTTGGGACAGCTCATACATAAATCGGACTACTCTTCCTGGAATCACTACTTCCGAAATCAACAGACGAATAAAACAAGCGTGGTCAGCATTCGGACGAAACTCCATAGCCTTCAAGTCCAAAATGCCACTATACCTCAAGAAGAGAGTATTTGATCAATGCATATTACCCGTATTGACGTATGGATGTGAAAACTTGGATATTAAAGAGAGAAATAACGTCGAAACTCAAGTAACTCAAAGAGCAATGGAAAGATGTATGCTAGGGATAACAAAGAGGGATCGAAAAGAATGGAATGGATACGGAGGCAAACCCAGGTGATGATGTAATCCAAAGAATAAAATCCCTGAATGGCAAATGGGCAGGACATATAGCAAGACAAACAGACAACAGATGGACCACTAGAACAACTATGTGGTATCCAGGAAACGCTAAGGAGACCAAAGAGGCACCCGAATCTCAGATGGGATTATGATATAAGAAAATTAACAGGAACAACGTGGTCTCGAATAGCACAAGATAGAAAAATATGGACGCAAATGAGCGCAAATTACAAGAACAACGAATAACTAAGACATCGTCGAATACTAATAAGAACATAGAATAACATTGAAATGAGGGAGGCTGCACCGTAATTGGAAACGGTCGATAAAGTTGCACATGATGATGATATATATATAGATATATATAGATATAATATATATTTATAATATATATTATCTATATATATATTATATATATATATATATAAATATATATATATATCTATATATATATATATATATATATTATATATATATATATATATATATATACTATATATATATATAATAACGAATTGATTACGGCTGTCGCCGCTTCTCCGTCCCAATTTCTATCTTTTTCTGTAATATGGAGTTGCCTCTTCTCTTGCCGCCATTGCTTCATCAATATCGTTGCGCAAACTTCTCCGTGGTCGTCTCTCTTTCTTCTTTCAGGAGGGATCCATTCCAGCTACTCTTCTGGTCCATCTGTACTCTGGCATTCTTTTAACATGTCCGAACCAGATTAATTGTTTTCTTTCTATGTCATCATTGATATTTCGCTCCATTTCATTTCGTTTCTTATTTGTTCATTTCTAACTCTCTCCAGTTTCGATCTACGACAGCTTCGTCTCAGATAATCCATTTCTATCGTCATAAGTTTGTTTTTATTAGCTTTGTGACGTCCCATACTTCCGAACCGTAAAGTGTAATACTTTGGACTATACTACCGTAAATGTGTTTTTTGGTTTCTCGTCGAATTGTTTTTTGCCATCTGCGCTATTTCCCTTCTTGCTGAAAATGACTCCCAAATATTTGCAAGATTACACGCCTTTGATTTTGTCGTCTTCCAGACTAGGTCACATATTTCATCTGATCCCGATAGAATTACATTTTGTCATATTCATGTTTAGACCTGAAACCTCATATTCTTCTTGCAGTTTTCTTACCATATAGCTAAGATCGTCGCCATCTTCGGCAATTACTACCTGGTCATCCGCAAAGAAAAGTGTATATAGCCTGTTTTCTTCAACCGTTATTCCCATGTTTCTACATTTTTTTACCCATTTCACTAAGGATCTGTCCAAATAGATTTTAAATAAGGTGGGTGACAGACAGCAGCCTTGTCTTAGTCCCTTTGTTGTTTGAAAAGTGGAGGTGATTTCTTGTCCCATTTTAATTCTTGCAAAGTTTTGTTCGTAGTATTTTTGGGTGGCGTTAATAAGAATTGAGTTTATTTTCAAGTTACCCATTTCTATCCATAGTTGGGAGATCGGTACACTGTCATATGCTTTTTCCAAATCTATTAAAGCTATATGGGTTTCTCTATTTCTCTGCACTCGTTTTTCCATTTGACCTCCCATACGTTTGTTAATTATAAAAAATGTGGATTTCAATGATAAAAATTTTGGCGTAAACGTAACCTGTTATAATTTCGCTTGGCAGTCAAAGGGTTAAAACGAATAAATTTGATTTGAAAAGAAGTTTTCTAGCTCTTTTAGTTTATGATTCTAAGCCTTATAAACAATTATATTGTTTATAACAATTTTTTGACCCCTCGTATCGAAATCCATCCTCGAAATTCGTAGTTAGTAGCCATGGTTGAAAAGGCCATTGTGGCTTTTAGCTAGCCCCTAGACTATTACATATGTTGATATTGCGAGAAAATATTTTTTTATTTTATTTTAATAAAACTATAAGTATCACGCAGTTCTAACAAATTTACCGAAAACTTGAAAATTTTAAAAGTTTTAGTACGTATTATACTTTAAATTCTTAAGTTACTGATCTCAAATAAAACTTCTAAATAACTTTTACCATTCGAGAATAGTCACTGAATGCTTTAATCCAAGATGTTGAAGCTTTTAATTCGCCACTGTTGAATTTTTATCGCCGATAAAACTCTGAAGCTCGAAAAGTGCAATTACCTGTGTAACTGCCATAGAAAAATGTTATAAAACTATGTTCCGCCTTTTATGGCGCTTGTAAACTCAGAAACTAATTTGATCGAATATTAACGTTTTGTAGCTCGTTTTAAAGATAAGAGAGCTGAAATCTTTGTGTTGGGCTTAAATTTATGAATAAGAACATACGTAACGTTACTTTGCAGTAACATAATATAATAAGAGGTTTATGAACTGAAGTGTACTAAAATTTTCTGTAAACAAGTCATAAATGATAGAATACGATACAACTGTTGACGCCGTAGTTAAAATGAGACATTCAAATAAACTAACGTTTACCAATTCATTGAGTATTATGGCAGCACGTGCATCATATCCTAATATTTTAATTTTCCCGTAATGTCAATCTCTGAACAGCGACATAGGTGCCGCCAGCGAGGCCAAGTAGTGGGAGTTATAATTATATATATTATATATATATTATATTATATATATATATATATATATATATATATATATATATATATATATTATATATATATATATATATAAAATAAGGATCACTCGAAGAGTGGCGGGTTTTTCGGTCAAAAATTGGAGAAAAAAAAGACAAAGATGATGGCTACTTCATCTATTTATTGAAAACGTTTCGCTATCCAATTTGATAGCATCATCAGTTCATCTAAAAAGAACAATATGAAAAACCTAACATCCAATGAAAAGCTATTAAGTATGTTACCTCAAAAAGATATGTAGCAGTCAAAGATATTCACAATTATTGTAAAGAAGCTTACGACAATGGACATTATATAATTATGTTGTATAAACAATAAATTGAACTAAATACAGTTGACAATTTTCATAAAATTAGCACAGCAAAAAAAACATGTGGTAGTAGTACATGTATGTTAAAAAAATATATGTAAAAACTTTATCATGTATAAAAAACAAAATTAGTGTAGAAAAGAACTAAAAGGTCCAAGAATGCACTTCCAACAGTAATTAAATAATTAAGATTTCATTTTAACTTTAGGTGGCATTATTCTAATGTTTAATTAAAAATTTTAGTAATTTAAAAGTAATAATGAAGTTACCACTAAGCTTGTCGAGTGCTGCCGGTGAAATGAAGGCAACAGGTGTTAAACGTCAACAACGTGAAAAGACAGATGCCAAGAGGTCAACTAGTGACAGATCAACAAGGCGTATTACTACCAACTCCAGTACAATAGAGCGGTTTATTTAAAAAGTATGACAAAATTTGGTCGACAAACTGTCTGTAAAAACCAAAAAACTGAAAGGAAAAGGTGGTTAAGAACTCCTTTTTTCTCTCCAGTAATCGGTTGAGATGAAATAAAGAACAAACAAGAGAAGTCAATCCAAAAAATCATATGTTAATAGTCTACGTTGTGACTGGTTAGCCAGCCACAGGGGAAGGTTGATCAAACTTCCAACAGTCCAAGGTTCATCACATCTAGAACTGAATTTAATAAGATTCTATGAATCAATTTATGATAATAAAGTTGTAATAAACTATTTGTATGGAAACAATTGATACAATTGTACAAAAGCAATGTTGACATGAAATCATGCAGTCATGAAATGTAGGTTGCATAAATCTAGGATAATTTAAAGGAAGAGTTTATTATTTAATTTATTTTAATTTATATTTTAAAATTATTTAAAGAGAAATTATGTAAAGAAAACACCTTAGGTGACAATTTTTAACGTAAATAACATAGTAAGCCTAATTCTGCAATATTAGAGCATGATAAATTTGGCTCAAGTTACTAATGTCAGTTCTCTTATTAAGAGTATTAGGGTGTTTAAGTATATGACACATTTCTAGAAACTGTCTTTTAACGAGATTACGTTCAGAACCAAGAATCTTCACTTCATTAAAATTTACTCTGTGTTTAGTGTTAATAGCATGCTGTGCAAGGGCACAAGTATGCTTGGATAAGTTAATATCACTGCGGTGTGTCGTGAGACGCCCTCTCAGTGATCTCCCCGTCTGACCGATGTAGCACGAGTCACAATCAGCACAAGGTAAATGATAAATGACATTAACTTGTTCCAGAGGGGACAAGGGTGATTTGGTTTTTGAAAACAAATTTCTGACAGTCTTGGCATTCTTAACCGCAATTTTAACAGGAATGTTCTTCTGTTTATACAGTTTAATAAGTTTATCAGTAACATGAGGAAAGTAAGGTAAAGATGAGTAGTGGGTGGTAGGAGTCCCAAGTGCAGTACCAGGCAGAACAGTGTCATTAAAAGAATTATTTGATATTATTCTAAGTTGGTCACCATTGGGTATATCATTTAAAGAGGAACCATAGCTTTGTACAAAAAGGTATTTGTTAATGAGAGAAGAAGGATAAGAATTCTCAATGAGAATATTTCTAAGTAAATGAAGGGATTCCATTCGATTAACCGGATGTGTCAATCTATTCAGCCTGCAGCTTAAAGCTTTAATTAAGTTTAATTTGTATTTGAAAGGATGGCAGGAATGGTAATTAAGGAACCTATTAGAGGCCATAGGTTTTCTATACCAACTTGTGGTTAAGGTGTTATCTTCCATTCTAATGACACGCATGTCTAGGAAGGGAATGCTATTTGTGAGGGGGTCCTCAAGTTCAACAGTGAACTGTAAATGAGGATCAAATTCATTAAACAAGGATAAGGTGTCCTGTATCTTATCAGGAGGTAAGGCTAATAATAGATCATCCACATACCGCTTAATAAAAGGGATTTGGAAATCTAAAAGACCCAAACGGTCAGATACTAAATCATCTAGTACAAAATTAACTAGGATGGGAGAGATAGAGGAACCCATAGGTGTGCCAAAAATTTGAAGATAATATTTGTCATTAAAGACCAAAAAATTAGTGTCAAATACTAATTGCAACAATTCTGCAAATACATCCCAGGAAACAGGACAGTTAGGTTGGATGGAATTCCAATGGTTTCTTAAGGAAGTTATAACACTGGAAAGAGGTAAATTAGTGAAAAGAGATACCACATCAAAACTCACTAAAATGTAACCTTGAGGAATTTCAAAGTTATTAATAAATTCACTAAAGTGAAAAGAATCAACAATATTAAAGTTGTTGTTATAATTATAAGATTTAGACAAGATGTCCGTTAAAAATTTAGAAATATTAATATTAGGTGAATTAATGGATGACACAATCGGTCTCATGCTCAATGTAGGCTTGTGTATTTTCGGTAGACAATAAAATCTGGGAGCATATCCATCATAATTATGTAAAAATTTTGCAAGTGGTTGATCTATGATCTTTAAGTTTTTTAAGTGAGTTATGAATTTATTTATTTTATTCGTGAATTTGGAGCAAGGGTTGTTAGACAGAGGTTGATAATATCTATCATCATCTAACAATGATTGACTGAGACTGAGATATTGTTCTCTCTCCATGAGGACAGTGGCATTGCCTTTATCACTAGTAAGAACTAGAAGATTAGGGTGGGTTTTTAAAAACGATACCGTCTCCCTATAAATCTTGTCTATCTCCGATATGGGCTGTCTAGGGCGATTAGTGAAATTCAGCAGAATATTATTAGAGGAAGACCTAAGAGAAAGAAGGTCGGAATTGTCAGCATGTGACAAAATATTTTCCACATCTGCTAGGATTTTACTGACAGAGTAATCTCTGAAAGATGGCTGTAAGCCAAATTTGGGGCCCAAAGATAACAACTTGAGTATGTCCTGAGGAACCTCAGTATTGGATAAGTTTTTAATCCACTTTGGATTAAATGGAATTTTTTTAAATTGGGGTTTCTAAATTATTTAATTTTTGCGAAGGTGTGCCATGGATTTGTGATAAATGAAATTAAATTTCTTATGTAAAGATGACTCAAAGGTGTCCAACAAATTGACAGGAAGGTGATCATCAAGAAAAGCGGTGACATTATTGATTTGAGAAATAATAAACTTAATATCAGTGTGAACCTTAGATATATGGAAATTAAGTAATCGTGCCCTCACCTGTCTATTTAAAGCTTGGCTTCTACGGTAAAGTGTGCTGTTAGTGGAACCTGATGTGGATGAAAGTATGTTGGAAGTGGTATCTATGATAAATCTTGGAATCCTCTTAGTTCTCCTACACTCCAAAAGGAAGGTTCTTCTTGCTTCTGCTGTAGCTAATTTTTCAGTTAGGTTGGTCCATTTCTTTAGCTTCTTCACTGCTGGCTCTCCATGGATGCGCCTGGTGGTGGCATAAAACCCCTCTGTAACAAAAAGCATCGAGAAAAGGAGTACGACCGTCAATCCAATATAAAATAAGGATCACTCGAAGAGTGGCGGGTTTTTCGGTCAAAAATTGGAGAAAAAAAGACAAAGATGATGGCTACTTCATCTATTTATTGAAAACGTTTCGCTATCCAATTTGATAGCATCATCAGTTCATCTAAAAAGAACATTATGAAAAACCTAACATCCAATGAAAAGCTATTAAGTATGTTACCTCAAAAAGATATGTAGCAGTCAAAGATATTCACAATTATTGTAAAGAAGCTTACGATAATGGACATTATATAATTATGTTGTATAAACAATAAATTGAAATAAATACAGTTGACAATTTTCATAAAATTAGCACAGCAAAAAAAAACATGTGGTAGTAGTACATGTATGTTAAAAAAATATATGTAAAAACTTTATCATGTATAAAAAACAAAATTAGTGTAGAAAAGAACTACAGAAAAGAACTTTATATATATATATATATATATATATATTATATATATATATATATATATATATATATATATATATATGTATATATATATATATATCGCAAAAAGGAGTACGACCGTCTATCCAATATAAATAAGGATCACTCAGATGAGTGGTGGGTTCAATTGTCGGTCAACTAGGTGGAGAAATAAAAGACAAAGTTGATACTACTTATCTATTTTGAAGACGTTTCGCTATCGAATTCTGATAGCATCATCAGTTCATCTAAAAATTTTTACATTATGAGTACCACACATTCATGAAGAAGATGTTAAATAGTTACCTTAAAAAGATATGTAGTTGTCAATGGTATTAAAAAGGTAGTACAAAAACTCAAATAAATGGACATCATATGGTGATATTGTATAAACAATTAAATAACTAACAACATTTAGAGACTTAGTAAAAATTAGCAAAGCAACAGAACACGTGGTCTAATAAGCATATAATATTTAATATAATATTAACTAGTGAAAAAGAACTAAGAAAATCATTGATTCACTTCCAACTTCGCACAACCTGCTAGTTGGTTGACGACACACGTAAAATTTTGTGCTCGTATTGATTTTTACGATTATTCTGTAGAAAATAATTATTTCGCAAAGAAATTTTGCATGATTGTTCCATATACCAATAGTCAGTAGTTTTTGTAAAAATTTTGTGTAAAAAGTGCAGTTACAGCGAATAATTACTGTGAGTATCATTCCACAATATATTAATATAAAACCAAATACTAATTACATACACAAAAAACCGGACAATGCCGTCCACCTCTTTTTGTTCGAACTGCTCGAAAACCATAGCGACAGCTGACCGCAAACTCCAGTGCGATGGATGTAAGCGTCAAATACATATCACATGCACCGACCTTTCATCGGAGGACCGCGTCACCCGACAGAAAATTCGAGGACTGAACATACTCTGTAACTCTTGCAGCTCCAATATTTCTAATATTTCAGAAATAAAAGATCTTCTGCTAGATTTTAAAATGGAAATTCGCGCGAAAATTGATGATTTTGATAATAAAATAACTGAGTTAAACGATAAGCTCAGCCAGATTAATTTATTTAAGTCTACCGAATTCACGGATAATATCGCAAACGAAGCTGTAGATCGTATAACACGCGCTAAAAATATTCTAATTAGAGGCGTAACAGAATCTTCCTCTGGGGATGTACAACGCAGAAAAGATGATGACGCGAATAAGGTGAAGCTTGTTTTGGATACTGTTGGCTGCCAGGAAAAGCAAATCACCTTCTACAGAGTCGGCAAAGCAAACCAACGATTTCCCCGAATGATAAAGGTAGTGATGGGTTCGGAATACCACGTTAAAGATATTCTGAGAAATAAAGCCAAACTTCTGGAAAACAAAGCCACGGAAAAATTCTCAATAATTGACGACAAGACGCCCATCCAACAAGTACGTTTAAAAGAACTCCGAAGTGAGCTAGAAACTCGCAAAAATAACGGTGAACATGATTTAACTATTAAATACATCAATGGCACTCCCAGAATCACGAAATTTCGTTCATAATTTTTCTACCAACAAATTTAATGACTGGCTATTTCTATATACTAATTTAGATTCACTTTCCGCTAAGTTTGACGAATTTGTATGCACAGTGCAACTTCTTAAACCGGACATTATCTGTATTGCCGAATCCTGGCTCAAACCCACAATTCCAGACTCTTCTGTTAATATAAATGGATATACAATATATCGTAAAGACAGAGAAAATCGTGTGGGTGGCGGTGTATGCATTTATTTATCCAATATTATTACCACAACTTTCAAAATTAACCTCAAGCTAATAGATATTACTGGAATAGATGCAATTCACTTATCTGTTACTAAAAATTCTTTTTGCCTTAATCTAGTATGTATATATCGTCCACCTAATACACTACTTGCACACGATAATGTTTTCTTCACAAAACTTGAAGAACTATCATCTCTTGATAATCTCATCATTACTGGAGATTTTAATTTCCCAGAGATCACCTGGCCAATAACTTCATTATCTGACGCCGAAAACGCTCATAATTTATTTAAAAGCTTTGTAGTAAATTCAAACCTGATACAACTCATTACAGAACCTACTAGATTTAGGAATAATAACCAACCTTCTACTTTAGATCTAGTGCTTATTAATGACGAACAGCTGATTTCATCTCTCGAAGTCAGTTCTCCCATAGGAAAGTCAGATCATGCAGTTATAACGGCTCACATCCAGTTCAATCAAATATTACCCCGCAAAAATAACATTGTAACATATGCTACTACCGACTTTTCTGAAGTTGACACTGAACTCTCTCAAATCGACTGGCATTTATTTTTTGCAGACTTAAACGACCCCTCATTAATGTGGACTGCATTTCTCGATAAAGTCCACAATATAATTTCTACAAATACTATTTTCCGTAAGAGTTATAAAAACAACCTCAAACCCTGGATAAATCGAACAGCAATTAAACAAATCAATCACAAACGACATCTATGGCGAAAATTTATACACACCGGGCTTCTTAGTGACTTCCAAAGCCACCGCAGATTTTCAAATAACTTAAAAACATCTCTAAAAACCCTAAGACAAAATTTTGAAGCAAACGTTATTGAAAGTGGTAACATTAAAAAAGTCTATAAATACATACGTTCCTCCATGACATCTAAAGTTTCCATTCCGCTACTTCAAAAATCCAACCAGACTTTATGCTCTTCTGACAAAGAATCTTCCGAAACTCTCTCTTTAGCATTTTCACAGGTATTTACTAAAGAATTAAATGATGGTAATCTACCTGCTGTTAACTGTAATCGTGTCGGCGCATCCTTACAGCAAGTTGAATTCACAGTGGATCATGTCAAACAACACTTAATTAAACTTCGCACGGCCGCTTCACCTGGTTTAGATGGTTTAACACCAAAACTGTTAAAAAGGTGCGCAGACACGCTTGCAATACCCTTAACGTTAATTATGCAAACCTCTTTCATCCAAAACTCCTTACCCCCTAGTTGGAAATTAGCTTCCGTTACCCCTATTTTTAAAAAAGGCAACAAACTCGACCCCAACAATTATCGTCCGATTAGCTTGCTGCCAGTAGTTGCCAAAGTTATGGAAGCCATTATTTCCGAGGAGATGACCAAATTCCTTCTCCAGGAACATGTTATTCCAACACAACAACATGGATTTGTCTCTGGTCGCTCTACTCTAACTAATCTCCTACACTGTGTTAACGACTGGACCTCATCCCTTAACAGTTCGCAGCCGGTCGACGTTGTTTATCTAGATTTTTCTAAAGCCTTTGACCGTGTACCTAAGCGCAGACTTCTACATAAGCTAGAACATTTCGGAGTTCGCGGTACTTTACTTCGTTGGATAGATGATTTCCTGACAGATCGATATTACAAAGTTAGAGTTGGCGAATCTTTCTCACAGGACAGGTTAGTGGAAAGTGGAGTGCCTCAGGGTTCTGTCCTTGGACCTCTGCTTTTTACGGTTTACACCAGCGATATTCCTTATTATGTCTCAAGTAAAATATCGTTTTACGCTGACGACACAAAAATATATGCCAATCCAAACACAAACCAGCTAACCCTCCAAATGGACTTGGACTCTATTTTAACTTGGTGTTCCCAGTGGTTACTACCCTTAAACGCGGAAAAATGTGTAGTGCTTCGAATTGGCAAAAATAACCCACTTGTGCCGTACTTTGTTAACGGGCAGCCATTAGAATCTGTGTTTTCGTATAACGATCTTGGTGTTATTGTGAACAGCAGCCTAACTTGGTCCGATCATATTACCTCTATTTGTAAACGTGCAAACTCCAGACTGTATCTTATTCGGAGGTGTTTTTCGGGAGTTTCAATGCAATTATTTTGCAAACTTTACACTTTGTACGTAAGACCCATACTTGAATACGCTGGACCAACGTGGTATCCCGATCTGGTTCGAGACAAGACTCTGTTGGAAAATGTCCAAAGAAAAGCCACTCGAATTTCTTTGGGACCGAGAAGACCGTCTTATGCAGAAAGACTTAGTATGGCAAACCTCACTACGTTTGAACTTCGCCGACAACGTGGAGACTTAATTACAACATTCAAAATACTAAAATTCAATTTTGGAAACCTCGAGGAAATATTTATCATAAACCAAGATGAACGCCTCAGAGGTCATCAATATAAACTAAAGAAAGAAAATTTTTCTATAAGACAAAGACAGAACTTTCTTCCAAATAGAGTTTTTGAGTGCTGGAATAACCTCAACGACAACATTGTCTCCGCTTCCTCTACCAACTCGTTCAAAAACAGACTCGACAGTTTTATATTATAGTTAAAATATTGTTTTTCTTTTAAACCAAAAATTGTAATTTTATTTCTTTTAGTTGTAATTTTTGTTATTTACTAGTAGGTGATTAATGAAATTTCTTTGTTTTTGGGCATAATAGGGACTTAGTTCCTCTGCCCTCGCTTATATTATAATAATAATAATAATAATAACTATGCAAAAAATTTTATTTTATTTTAGACTTCATCTTAACTTTTGGTAGCATTATTTAAGTTAACTACAATAAGATATAAAAAATATATATAAAAAAGATATAAAGTGAAGTTACCACTGTTTGCTTGGCACCTGTTGCAGTTGAAATGGCGTTAATTAAAAAGGTACCGAGTCAATGACATGAAACAGACAGCCAGCCTTGAGGTCGAAAATTATTCGACAGAACAGCAAGGTTAATAGTACCAACCCACTAATTTACGGGCGGTAAATTTGAAAAAGTTAACATGAGTTTGAATGATAACCCTCCCGTAAGAGACCAAACAATGAAAGAAATTAGCGATAACGCTAATCCCCTGCATCAACTAGTCTAGAACAAACAAGTAGGCAAAATTCATTCAACTCCATATTTAAAGGGTGATAAACGTCAACAGTGTAGTTGGATATACATCTACAGGTGAATGACGATAAGCACCTAATTTCCAAAAAGTCCAAGGTCCCCGCTTGGAACTTTAATTTATAAAATTAAAGTTGTTATAAATTAATGTTGTTAGTTATTTAATTGTTTATACAATATCACCATATGATGTCCATTTATTTGAGTTTTTGTACTACCTTTTTAATACTATTGACAACTACATATCTTTTTTAAGGTAACTATTTAACATCTTCTTCATGAATGTGTGGTACTCATAATGTAAAAAATTTTTAGATGAACTGATGATGCTATCAGAATTCGATAGCGAAACGTCTTCAAAATAGATGAAGTAGTATCAACTTTGTCTTTTATTTCTCACCTAGTTGACCGACAATTGAACCCACCACTCATCTGAGTGATCCTTATATATATATAATATTATATATATATATTATATATATATATATATATATATATATATATATATATATATGAAACCTAGAGCTGAGATTAATACTATTACAAAAATTAATATTAAACTCACCAGTCTTCCGGATTGAACCGCGTCGGTATCCATTGGGCCGAGCTTTCGACATCCTCTCTGATGTCTTCCTCAGGGCTTCCGAGGTCTTAGTCTCCTGAGCCCCCAGACACTACTACACTGGTCACTGTCACTTCACTGTCACTATAATAGAGGTCCTAAACATTTCTTACGATCGCGTACACAACATCATTCACCATCATTGTGACATGAAAAAGCTATCCGCGCGATGGGTGCCGCGTTTGCTAACAATCGAACAAATGCAAAACATGTGACTACTTCGGAGACGCTTTTGGCGATGATATGACGCGATCCGAAGGATTTTTTTTGCCGATTTATTACCGTTGATGAAAACTGGATGCATTATTACACACCGGAAACCAAAGAAGAGTCGAAACAGTGGCGCAAGTAGTTAGGTATATGTCAAAATTTCTTAAGCTACTTTCAATGCAGACATGACAGAGACTTGCACCGTAAAATAAACATGCGCAGAATACAGATACAGGCTATTTAATACTTATGGAACTTTTTTTATACCACCTATAAAAAAAAACTAAAGAACAAAAAACCTAATGATAAGACATGGAATAAATCGGAAATAAAGTTTGACCATAGAAAAAAAAACATGACCTTATATTCTTTGGAAACGAATAAAGAAAATTTTAAATTTAAATTATTTTTTAACCCAAAATTTATCCTAAAGAAATACCTAACTATAATGATAAATTGGATTTTATGACGAAGAAATGATAGATATATCATTATATTACTTACTTGGAACAAGCAGCACGCCGGTATTGTACTTCCTTTATGTGGAAAACCCATCGATAAATTTAGTTTTGATGAATATCAATTTCAAAAAGTTACTAGGCTATTGTTCCTTACTCTTAGTAATATATGTTTCATTCTTGTCCCATATTTTTTTTGTTCTTACTCCGTCACTTAAAACATAAAAAAAATCTTAATCAACGTGTCTGCTTTTACGAGTTCTGACCAACTGACTAGAAAATCAATTCCAGTCCACTTCAAAGAGATTGTCGCACGTGAGCAGAAAAATGGCGTTTTCAAAATCGATCGCGGGCGTATCACAAGAAATTTCTTGGGGGTATTATTATTCCTATTATAATTGAATTAATTTGATAAGTAGCGTAACCGCTACAACGTTAGATAGTATCGTTGGAGAGTTATCGTAGAATTCAATAAGAGGAGAAAAGAAACAAAGCTAGATGTTAGCTTTGTTTCTAAACAAACAAAACAAATATTAGCGGAAACGTTTCTTGCAGATCAGTCCAGATCTGCAAGAGTAATACTTTTTTAGAAGGATTAGTGAAGCTCTTTAAATTAAAATTACTCTTTTAATTAATAAGTGACCTTTCATGTTGATAGAAGGGAGAATACTGAACTTTTGACTTACATGAGCAGTAATACAATATCGATGGTAATTACAGCTACCAGTGTTACAACCAATTATTTAACCATTTAAAACTAACATGTTATAATAATAATATGGTAAGGATGTAATCCCCAGACAATGGCTACAATCAACCTTTGTAGCAATTCCCAAAAAACCAAGTTCAACAACTTGCTCAGACCACAGAACAATAGCTTTAATGAGTCACACACTTATAACATTTTTGAAAATAATTCACAGCAGAATTGTTAAAACTCTTGAATATGAGATTAGTGATACACAATTTGGCTTTAGAAATGGTATGAGTACAAGAGATGCTTTGTTCGGCTTGAATGTGCTGGCTCAGAGATGCATGGACATGAAATCAGGATATGTACTTATGTTTTGAAGACTTTGAAAAGGCATTTGATAAAGTTCAACATAAAAAGCTTGTAGATATATTAAAAAGCAAAACTATTGACAGTCGTGATCTGAAAATTATATCTAATTTATATTGGAATCAAACTGCCAAGGTAAGAGTTGACAGCCAGTACACCGAAAATATCAAAATACAGAGAGGAGTCCGCCAGGGTTGCGTGCTGTCCCCACTACTTTTCAATGTCTACAGTGAAGCGGTATTTCAAGAAGCGCTCTCAGACTCAATAGAAGGTATATCTATCAATGGAGAAGTTTTGAATAACTTACGTTTTGCAGACGATACAGTAATAATTACGGATAACAACACTGATTTACAGAACGTAATGCAACGCCTTAATGAACGCTGTCATGAGTACGGACTGAAGATAAATTTAAAGAAAACTAAATGCATGATCATGACTAAATCTGCACATGCAAATATCCAATTGACTATTGAAGATACTGCAATTGAGAGTGTTAATAACTATAAATACTTAGGAACATGGATAACATCAGATGTAGACCAAACCAAAGAAATTAAGACACGTATTGAAATAGCACGTACATCATTTATTAAACTTAAAAAAAGTTTCTTTGTTTTCGGGATATAAGGTTCGAACTACGCCTGAGAATGCTTCGATGTTACTAGAAGGATAGGAAATGAGGCGGAAATAATATTAACTATTAAAAGACGAAAACTTGAGTACTTTACTTGGGACATGTGATGAGAGGGCAAAAATACGCATTATTACAACTTATTATGCAGGGCAAAATCCGAGGAAAGCGAAATGTGGGAAGACGAAGAATATCCTGGCTTAAGAACTTGAGGGAATGGTTTGAATGCAGTAGTGCAGATATTTTTAGAGCGGCAGTCAACAGAGTCCGCATAGCCATGATGATTTCCAACCTTCGATAGAAGATGGAACTTAAAGAAGAAGAAAAAGGATGTAATCACTTAGGGGAAAGTGGTCTACATTTGGCCGTAGGGAAGATTCGGCTACTTCCAATATATCCGATTTACGTTTGAATTAGGCGTCTTGGCAGTGTGTTAGCACAGACGAGTTTTAATAAGTGGTAGTTATTTTTTCGTCGTCATTTTTTACGTATATTAAAGGTAAGCTTTATGTGTTTACTTTTTTGTTTGATTTATAAGTTACTTTTGTTAATATATGTACCAATTGCCGTGCATATGATAGAACATTTATTACTTTTGTAATGTTAGTAAAACATAACCTTTAAAACGTCTAGTTTTTCAATTTTTATTTTATATTATTTTTAGAGCATGTGGGTAAGTTTCGGCTGTTTTGGGGAAGATTTAGCTAGTAACCGAATGTTCCCCACGTACATTATTTGTATATTGATCTTTTTTATATCAAAGTAAGTAATAATTTCTGTTTACTAATTTGTTCTAGATGCCTAGGAATTACACACAAAAATCAATCGCTGTGAAATTAATGAAATTGGCCATTAAAGCCGTATTGACAGGGCGTTTGAGTCAATAAAAGGCTGCCCAAAAGTATCAAGTTAAAAGACAAACATACAGTCAAGAATTAAGGTCATTTTCAAGAAAAAAACAAAAGAAGAGCTTTTGGCTGGATGGGCTGATTCAGTCAATGAAAGTGAAGGGGAGGCTTCGTATACTAGCAAATATACAGCTCGTCAAGTTTTTACTTTGCATGAAGAGTTCGAGCTTGTAGCATACATAAAAACGTGTTTCAACTTAAACTACGACCTAAACTATAAGGATATAAGAAAACTGGCTTATGATTTTGCTAATGCTCTACCGAATACTACCAAACAGTTGGGAGTTGAATAAAATGGCAGGTTAGTTTATTTCTTTTGTATATGTGTAAATTCAGCAGCTTAAGTAATATTTTTTAGGTCTGGAGTGGCTACGTTGCTTTATGAAAAGATATGATTTGAACCACTTATAGACGATTTTTTTACGAAGTATACCAGTGTCTGGAAAATACAAGTTTAAGCCGGAACAGATCTGAAATCTGGACAAGATTAACATAACGACAGTTATCTTAATCTGCCATGGCGTTAGGGAATAAGAAAGGATTGATGACATCTGACCTTTTTCCAAAAGTACTAAAACACTTTGCGAATTCTGTTAAATGTTATGTGAAAAGCCAGGTACTTCTGCTCTTGGACAACCACGAATCCCACATATCTTTAGAAGCCAATAAATTGTGTCGAGAAAAGGGGATCGTTTTACTATTTTTTCCACCTCATACGAACTCAGCCACTAGATGTTGCCGTATTTGGACCGTTTAAACTCCTATTTAGCTACAGCTCAGCATGACTGGCTACGTTCAAATCCTACAAAAACCCTTACAATTCGATATGTGGCGCGTTTGGCTAAGAAGGCATATGAATGTGCATTTACAATTAAAAATATAACCAGCTCGTTTAAAAATACTGGTCTGTGGCCAATAAATCGACTTGTATTGTTCTTGTAAAATTTCTTGTTTCCAAGATAGACATTTTTTATGTATGCCAAAAAACTTCTTTCCAAGATGAGGACTACGAGGTTAAATTTCTGCGATGAAAAAATAATACAAACAACTTCTTGTCTCCCATTGTCAAAGACATTGCAGTAGTACAAAAAAAAAGATATTTCAGCAATTTTGCTTTTTATTTCACTCATAAAACTACAAGAACATTAAGTGTTTACAAATTTAATGTTAACTTTTCTGGTTTAAACGTAAGATAAAATCTATATTAAATTAAAATTAAAAAATTTTATAGGTAGGTACTTTTCTTTTAGTCATATTTCCTTTTACTATATTTTGATATATAGTCGAATGTGCCCCTTCATATGGCCGAGACAAATATGAGCCAACTTTATGTCTAAGGTAAGTTGACCAAATAAGGCCCACTTAATGTTTGTTAGTTGTTTTTTGATAAATAAAATCAGGATATAAATCTGAAAACCACAGAGAAAATAAATCACATATTTAAATTTAATATGAGATTGTTAAATTTTGTTAAAAGTTTTATGAGTTGTTACTTTTTAGTCTTTAAAAAATAGTTGCTTCTGGGCCTAATTAGGAACACCATGTTCTTAATAAGGCCCACTTTTTAAATGTGACCATTATGCCTAATTGCACCAACAGATCTTCAGCTCCAGTTTAGCCCAGTTCAGCTTATGTCGCATTGACGTTCCACGTACGTCTTAAGCTTAAGGTCTATTGGTGCAACTATACATTAATCAAATTAAACAAAGGTGACATGTAGGACATTTATTTTGTAAAAAATAATAGGTACTTAAAATAATTATTGCAAACAGTCTGGACATATGAAAACTAAGTCTTTATCATCTGCTGAAAGTCCTACACACTCTTCATGGATATATCTTTTGCAGCTGTCACAAAGTCTCATATCCTTAACGACATCCTCATTGCAGACGAAACAATACCAACTATCTTTTCGTTCTTCTTTGTTTTTTGAGGTTTCAAGTGAGCTGTGTTTATTTTTCTCTTCTCCTTTTTTTAGTTGTTTTTTGACTATTTTTCCGTTTGCCAAGTTTTTTCCTTTTCTTGATTGGTTTTTAGGGTCATTTAAACCAGCTTCATCAAACAATGATTTTGTGACTTCCTGTGCTCGATAGTTCAGGGATTTCTTTCTAGCACCTTTGCGTTTTCCAGTTTCCAATTCTGGTGTTATTAACACTGCGTTAAAACTTACTGACATTTCGTTTTCTTCTTCTGAGCTGTCATGTACTGAAAATTCATTGTCAGAACCGTCAGAACTCTCAGAGCTATCTTGCGTATTTTTCTCCTTTAGAGCTTTTATTTTCTTTTTTCTGTCTGGAGTGGAGCTGCCAATAGGATTATTCGTTGCGGAAGTCGAAGCTGATGGAATAGCAGAATCTTCCGAGTCTAATTTATTTTCTGTTATTTCTGATGGGCAAAAAGCTATGTCAGGAATGACACTCGGATCATACGGGTATATTCCCGTAGCACGAAAACCTGAAATAACATTTGATGCTGTAGTTGCTTTTGGCCATACTTTTGAGAAAATTGTGCCAAACGAAAATTTATTGATCGTTCGATCTGGTTTATTTGTCCAGTAGGTGATAACTTCGTCGTCCCAGTAAGATTCGAAGGCTTTAAATACCGCCTTGTCCATAGGTTGCAGTTCATGTGTGCAATTACTTGGCAGGCAAAAAAGCGTAATTTCATGCGACTCGGCTTCATCAACAATACCTGCATCCAGATGGGACGATGCTCCGTCAAAAATAAGCAGTATTCTTCCTATTGGCTTGTACTTAGCAAAATGTTGTACCCACTTAATGAAAACTGGCGTAGTCATACTTCCTTTCTCGGTCATTTCAATAACTGTTCCAGCAGGAAGATTGTCATACCATTCATTCTTCTTTCTTTTTCCTTTGAACAAGATCATAGGTGGAATTATTTGTCCTACAGCATTTCCACAACCGACGATTGACACATTCTCAGCGTGCTCTTGCGAAATCAAATGAACTCGTTTGACACCTTTACGAGCATATACCTGTTGTGATTTATGAAGGTTTAGGCGGCAACCTTTCTCGTCAATATTAAAAATGCGTTGAGGGCTTTGCAGGATATCAAGCTTCAACATAACTTCGCGTAGCTTTTCAAAATAGTCATTGACTATGAATCTGTTTAATTTGGCGGCTCTAGCTGGATTCATGAATTGAGATTTTCTTTTAACTACTTCGGGATGTCGATTTAAAAAAAGTTTGAGCCATTTTCGACCAGCTAAGTTTTTATCGATAAAAGGTGCAGATATGCCATTTCTTTGGCAATATTCATGGACAGAACGTCTTATCACTGTTGATGTCAGAGGCATTCCAACGTCAGCTAGCCTAAAAATTCTTCCACACAACTCAGATTCTTGTTGGGGGGTTAAACATGAAGGGCGCCCAAGTTTCTTTTCCGCTTTTCCACTAAGCAAATGATTCCTAAGTGTTCGACGGGCAATATTAAATTCTTTGGCGGCTGTTCTTACTGACATCCCATTTTTAACTGCTTGCAAGGCCAAAGCCATTTGTTCTTCAGTCCATAAAGCTCTAGGCATCTTAAGCTTTTTAGTATTCTTTCTGAAACAAAGTTAAAAACTTATAAAACGTGTTATTGTAGTGGTCTTAACAAGGCCCACCCGTAGTCTTAATAAGGCCCACCCGGGCCTTATTAGCAATACTGTAGGTGATCAATGTTTTTAGAAATTACCATTATTTACGTTTTAATAAACATAAGGTAAGGTAAACAAAGAGAGGTGCCCAAAGAGTGGAACAATGCTACAACCATCCTTTTGCATAAAAAAGGGGATATAACGGACCTAGAAAATTATAGACCTATTAGCCTGTTGAACCACATATACAAGCTCTTCACTAGGGTAGTGACATCAAGATTGGAGAAAAAATTAGATTTCTACCAACCGAGAGAGCAGGCAGGATTCCGCTCAAATTATGGTACCAATGATCACCTCCACACAGTAAAGACACTCATTGAAAAATCTATAGAATATAAGAAACCTCTTGTTCTCACTTTCATAGATTTTCATAAAGCGTTCGACACGATGGAATTAGACAGCCTTATAGAAGCAATGAATGACAGCAGGATTGACCATAGGTATAGTGAGCTATGACTGTTAAAATAGACAATAAAACCCGACCAATAAAAATAAATCAATTGGGACCACAGAGGAGTAACGATAGACGGCGAAAAGCTTAACCATCTCCGTTTCGCAGATGACATTGTCCTTATCACAGATAATTTAGGAGAAGCTACAGATATGTTAAACGAATTGGATTTTGCATGTTCGAAGGTGGGCCTGAGAATGAACTTGACCAAAACTAAGTTTATGACAAATTTGGTCCCCAATAACCATTTGACTATTCAAGACAAAGTGGTAGAACTGGTGGAGAAATATACGTATTTGGGTCATGAAATAAGAATCAGCAGGGATAACCAAACATGTGAGATCCAAAGACGAATTACTTTAACATGGGCAGCCTTTGGAAAACTGTGAGACACACTTAGGGCCAACATACCAATCAGCCTCAAAAGAAAAGTGTTTGACCAATGCGTATTACCGGTCATGACTATGGGGCGGAAGCTATGACTTTAACCAAGACCACGGCTTCGAAACTGAGAGTGGCACAGAGACGAATGGAACGGTCTATGCTAGGAGTGACGTTGAGGGACCGAATAAGAAACGCAGATCTGCGAAGAAGGACGAGTATTACTGATGTTGTGGAACGCATAGCGGAACTAAATGGAACTGGGCAGGCCATGTAGCGAGAATGCACGATTCACGATGGACGAGCAACATTACAAATTGGAGGCCAAGAGCAGACAAACGTAGTAGAGGAAGACCACTTACACGTTGGGCCGACGACATCAGACGTATCACTAAAAATTGGCAACAAAGAGCACAAAATCGTGAGGAATGGAGGAGTTTAAGGGAGGCATATGTCCAGCAGTGGACGTGATAAATAGAGGCTGGATGATGATGATGATGATGATGAAGGTAATTCAGGTACTATGAAAGTACAACTAATAAGTACACAAATGTCATGCAAAATAAAAAAAAATCGTACTCATAATCGTATTAAATTACAAAAGCATACTAACCTCAATATTAGATTGGATGTTTACCCATTGACACTGTAAACGAATGATCATATAAAAGCGACAGTTCGCGTCGTGCTCAATTTAGTGTAAACAATTTGCACCTAGATGGCTCTACTGCATCTGTACATTGCAACATACTGCCATTATTTGTCCATCCTGAGGAATATGGGCGAGTGGGCTTTATTTGGCGAACCTACCTTAGATTTTTTTTTTCTTTTAAAACAAGTTCCTAATAAGTTACAGTTTCATCAAAAAATATTGTTTTCTGAATTATGTAACCAGTTTTTGCAAATTTGGCTTCTCAAGGCCAATATGCCGAATGTGGACCACTTTTAATTAATCTATGAAAAATCAGATTTAATAAGTATATTTGATAATTTTATAATTATTGATAATTTTATAATTATCAAATTAGAATGTATGTTGAAATGAGATTCAAAACAATAAACACTACTTCGTTTTTTTGAAAACGAAGTATTGAAAATATTAGCTACAATAAAATTGTGTACATCTCAGTTACCAAAGCATACTTTTATTTGAGATATTTTATCTTTTGTTAAAAATTACATGCATCAAAATCTGATAACTTCAAAGCAAAAGTAAATTACCAAACTTTTTAATTACAAAAAAACGAAGCGGTAAATTCCGACGCGAGTGAAAGAAAATTGCTAAATTATTCTTTTGTCGATCCGCACTGACCTGTCCATACCTTCGTCTGCGTTGTGTTCTAATTTGTTTTCAAATTTGTTTATTGTCAACATCAAAAGAAAGTAAATTAAAAAAGAATCTACTATCTGGTCTGATTCACTTGATTACAGTCGTTCTGTATATATTCCAATTTGTGGTTTTGATTTACATCGAACGGCTTAAAGCTATATCCAGTTTAATAAAAAGGAAATTGAATTTAATGATTTAAAAGAAATTGTAAAATATGTATCTGCTACAGATTGCAGGTTCTACGTTAATGTAATCGTTTAATTATAAATATGTCTTTTCCGTAGTCTGCCACCATCTAATTTAATAAAATAATATTAACCATCAAGTTTCTGTGTGATATTTCCATTGAGATAGAATCTATGGAGAAGCTGGAAGCATATTAACGTGTGTATTAAAAACGGCGTCAGTAGGCGTGGCTAACAATTATACCAATATGGTGGTTGTAATCAGGGCATCGAGCAAAAAGACAATAGAGGGAATGTAAAGGAAAGGAAAGAGAGTCTCTCTCCTTGTTTGACATCAAATTTAGTTGGGTTATGTTATTGTTTGTCCCAAATGTCACATGAAATCTTATTTATATTGAAGTTTTTTAACAATTGTGTCGCATTTTAGACTCTTATCATTAATAATTAATTAAAACTTTCCCGTCTAAGACACATTCTGAAAAATATTATGTAGCTACTGTTGATAAGTGTCGGAAAATTTAAATTTCGCGCATTCGCATTTCCGGATATGTCCGCCATCAGAGGCCACTTTTATGGTCTCCTTTTCATAAGGATTAGATTCCCTCTTTTGTCTTATTGCTCGATGAATCAGGGCCAGACTCAATAATATTAAAACTACTCTACAAATAGGACTAGTTATTTAGAAGATTTAATCATAATCTAAAAAAGTGCAATGCATTTCTAATAAACTATGATTTATTTATCTCGCGATGAACACTAAAAACACGACATATTATACATAAAGATAATAATTATGTCGTGTTGTAGATCGTGATAATATGTGGTGTCAAATAGCAAGTTGTATCTGAAAGAGGTAATAATATAAATAATATTTTAAAGGGTAAACTGAATATACGGTATGAAATAAAAGAAATACGTTCGTTTTACAACTTATATATTTGATAACTACAAATTAACTGACACTTAAAAATTTAGTTCAATTAACAAAGTTAGAAAAGTTGCAGTAGTTAATAAGAATATATTATCAGTGTGATATTAACGAAACAAAAATCAAATACATGAAGGCCAGTAAATCGACAGGCCAAAAAAACCTACAGAATCTGACAATACGAGACTATAACATCGAAAGCATGAAAAGTTTTACATATCTAGGTTCACTAGTTACCGCAGATAACAGTATCAGTGAAGAAGTTAAGAGAAGAATACATATCGCTAATAAAACATATAATGGACTAATTAAAATTATGGATGATAGACACAATATATATATATATATATATATATAATATATATATATATATATTATATAGTTATATATATATATATAAGGGGGTAAAGGAAAATGACATATGGCGCAGAGGATATAACTTTGAACTAGACACAGCATACAATGAATCCGAGATCATAACATCCATCGAGATCGGGACGTCTGCGCTGGATGGGCCATGTTGAACGGATGTTGGAGACTGAAACGCCAAAACATATAATGAGGCAAACATCAGTAGGAAGAAGGTCAAAGGAAAAACACAAACTTAGATACATGGAACAAGTGGAAGAAGATCTGAAAACACTTAAGATTACAAACTGGAAAAACAAAGCAAAGAACAGAACATAATGGCGGAAAATCTTGGAACAATCCAGGACCCAGAAAGGGTTGTCGAGCTATTGATGATGATGATGATGATTATCTTTGTACTATAAGCTATTGGAAATGCAGTGTTTTTCAAACGAATAGAAGAAACTGAAGTTCTATCAATATCTTTTTCTAAAAAATGTTTTGAACATAAAACACTATATTTATTTGGTTTAATTTGAAAACCTAAAACTGCAATTATATGCATCATCATCATCATCTTTGGCTCGACAATCCTCTGTGGATCTTGGCCTGCTTTAAGATTCGTCGCCATTCTGTTCGACACTGTTCGCCATTTTGTTCGGCACCAACATGTTGCCATCTTCTGATTTTTAATATTCATAAGTCGGTTTCAATTCCATCTAACCACCTAATTGCGGTCGGCCTTTGCTTCTTTTTCCTACAGGTGTTCCTGTGGTTAGCTTTTTAGCAATGGTATTTTCTGGCATTCGTATTATGTATCCAGCCCATCTAAGTCGCTGTGTTTTAATGAACGTTATGACATCTGGCTCATCAAAGAGCTGATACAATTCAAAATTATATCTTCTGCGCCACTGTCCTTGGTCGTTTGCAGCTCCAAATATTTTGTGGAGTATTTTACGCTCAAATATTCCCAAAAGTCTTTCATCTTTCTGCGTTAGAGTCCATGTTTCTGCTCCATATGTGAGGACCGGCCTCAGCAATGTTTTGTATATAATAATTTTAGTTCTTTGAATGTTTCTTGAGTGGAAATGCTTTTGGAGTCCATAGTATGCCCTATTTGTAAGATATATTCGTCTTTTCATTTCTTCGCTTTTTTTATTGGTTGCAGTCAATAACGACTCAAGGTATGTGAAGTTGTCAACACGTCCAAAGGTATGACTTCCAAAGACTGTTTCTCGTTCCTCATTTGCTATCGAATCCTTTGTAACCAACATGTACTTGGTTTTGTCTTCGTTAATGACTAGACCGACCTGTTTCGCCGCTGTTTCCAATTCTAGGAGATATTCCTCAACATCTTGCTTGCTACGCCCTACTATGTCAATGTCATCAGCATATGCTAAGACTTGTATCGATCTATTGTAAATAGTACCGCCGTCCTTAATTCGTGTATCTCGGACAGCCTTTTCTAAGGCAATATTAAATAGGAGGCAAGCCAGAGCATCTCCTTGTCTGAGTCCATCCTTTATCTCAAAGGATCTAGAACTCTCTCCCTGTATTCTAACAGTGCCTTCTAAGTTAGACATTGTCATTCTCGTTAGTCGGATAAGTTTCTCTGGTATACCAAACTCATGCATTGATTGGTATAGCACTGTTTTCTTGACACTGTCGTATGCGGCCTTGAAGTCGACGAATAGGTGATGGGTTTCAATATTGAATTCTAATGTTTTCTCGAGAATCTGTCTTATTGAATGAATCTGGTTAATTGTTGATTTTTCTGTGTGAATCCAGCTTGATATTTACCAACTATGCCCACTGTGTAAACTTGCAGCCTTTCGTAGAGAATATTTGCTAGTATTTTGTAAGCAGTTGTTAACAGGGTTATACCTCTATAGTTGTCACTGGAGCTGGCCACCTTTTTATGTAACGGGATATCACGCCTTGAGACCATTCACAAGGCATGGTCTCATTATGCCAAACAAGAAGTAAAAGCTTATGCAGTGTCTGTAGTAGGGCATCGCCACCATTCTTGTAGAGCTCACTGCAAATTTGATCAACTCCTGGTGATTTATTATTTTTAAGCTTTTTAATGGCTTGGGCAACGTTTTCGATGGTAGGTGGTCTTTCGTTTGGGTTGAAAGGATTCCAATCATTTCGATTTTCTAGGGTGTTATCTGCTTCTTCGATATGATGGCCATTAAATTTTGAATCGAAAACTTCAACCCATCTGTTATTATTGAGGCCAATTAGGATTGAGGCCGTATCATTTAGGATGTTTCCTTCTACGTCCTTACAGCTCCTTATTCTTGGCTTAAACTCTTTGCGCATTTTGTTTAGATTTCTGTAGAACTTTCGAGTTTCAATTTGATTTCTTAGCCATTCTGTGCTTTCCAACTGCTTTTCCTGAAATTGTCTTTTTTTATCTATATAATCGTTTTTCTTCTCTTCTTAGTGTCCGGTATTCTTCCTTTGCTCTTCTTGTGCATCCAGCTTGATTTGTCTTTAGGTATGCCCTGTTTTTGTTATCTGTTGCTTCTTGGCACTCCTTGTCAAACCATTCGTTTTCTTTAACTGGTTTGTTCAGTCATTATTTTTTTGGTCAGTTATTATTTTTTTACATTTTGTCCACAGTTTCTCTACATTTTCCCCCACCTCCAGGCTCTCCATTTCCTCGTCCATTTGTCTCATATACTTTCTCGCAACGGTTTCAATGCGCAGATTATCAACATTAATTCTGTCTTGTTTCGTGTGTTTATCTTTCTTTAGGTTTGATATTCTTCCTCTGATTTTTGCCATTACAAGAAAGTGGTCACTGTCAATGTTTGGGTCTCGGTAGCTTCTGACGTCTATGAGATCGGAAGAGTGCCTTGCATCTATCAGGATGTGATCTATCTGGTTAATGACTTCGTTATCAGAGGATTTCCATGTTCCTTTGTGTATCATTTTATGGGGAAATCTTGTTCCTCCTACTATCATGTTTTTAGTACTTGCAAAGTTTATTAGTCTCAACCCGTTATCATTTGACTCTTTATGTAAGCTCTCACGTCCTATAGTTGGCTGGAAAAATTGCTCCTTGCCAATTTTTGCATTAAGGTCCCCAGCAATGATTTTCACGTCATGATGTGGACATCGATCATATTATTTGGCTAAGGTGTCATAGAATTCATCTTTTTCATTATCCTCCTTTTCTTCCGTAGGTGCGTGTACACTAAGTAAGCTATAATTAAAGAATTTTCCTTCAAGACGTAGATAACATATTCTGTTGTTTATGGGTTTAAAGTTAAGGACTAATTGCTTTGCTTTTTTACTGACTAGAAAACCACTGCCAAACTCATGTCGGCTGCTATGTTCGCTATAGTATATATTGTAGTCTCTTTTCTCAATTATTCCTGAACCAGTCCATCTCATCTCTTGAATCGCTACTACATCGGCTTTCATTTTATCAAGTTCTTGTGTTAGCAGTCTAAGAGCACCTGGGGCATAAAGGGTTCGTACATTCCGTGTTCATATCCGTAAATCGTTATTCCATTGTCGTTTGCTAGGTCGTCGTGAATTAAACAGTCCGGCTTTTCCACTTTGTGCTTTCATAACAATGAGTTTTTTAAGGGAAGAGGTCGTTAACCTTTTGCCCAACCCCCTAATCTTCGAAGGACCATTTCTCCCACTATCGTTTGCCCTGACTCTGCTTCCCACTGAGGTTGGTTACCATAATCTTCCACAGAGTTGCTCAGGTTACCAGGGTTCACCGCGTATAGGTGAGAGTTTGGAATTGAGTAGGAGAGGCTAGTGAAGCTAGCAGGATGCAGCGTCATATTTTACGCATCACTACCCCATTTGAACCCCAATTATATGCATCACAAGTATTAACTTTTAAATTGTTTATTGGTATCTTTATATTCTGTGTATTCATTACTTATATTTTATTGGAAGTGAATGTTTTAATTGTTGTTTTGGAAATTTCTAAAAATATTTAATAATGACTGAAAAATTAATTAATTGAGAAACTTTTTTAAGTTACTGTAAGATTTTTTATGAAATCTATTAATTTATTCTCTGAAGTACGGGCCATTACTTTGTTTACATATTTGTATACTAACCTGTGGAACGTTATTCCTAAAGATTTTTTATTAACATTGCTTCTGTTACTACAACTACGTTGAGAACAAGAAACCATTATTAGACTTTATCAGAATATAATACTACAGTTTTTATAAAAATATAATAAAACTAAAAATATTTGAAAAACAACAAACGCAAACAATCATACATGATCTGCCAAAATAATCATAACAATATGGCCGAAGTGAGGTCGTTTTTAGTCACGTGATGCCCTCTCCATAGATTCTAAATCGATGGTTTTTTTCAAAAACCTATACGATCTACCTTTGAAACTCACTCCGATGTTTTGTTCAAGTCGCAGTTTAATCGGACCTAACCAGTGCCGGACTGGCTCAAAAACGCGGCAATTTGAACTATAAACAGAAGGCGCAGACTTCTTTTTCCAAACTTTTTAAATAAAATCCTTTTGAAATCATAATGCTTGAAAAGTAAATTAATATTATTTGTAATTTTGTTTTAAAAATATTATTTTAATTAAAATTACTCATCGTCACTTACCTATACACCGTCATTTCTTTTTGTACTCCCTGGATACTCCAAAAAAATTTTTGTCAGTGTAAGTAATTTTTTAAATACTTCTACAGAACAATATATTCGTCAAAAAAATTTGACAAAAAATATTTTGATTGGTGGTCAATAAAATTCCATTTATGATTTTTTTAGTACGCCCCAAGGCTCCTTAAAAAATACTTTCGAAAATGGGAGTACCTTATGACCTATATCTATTCTTTAAACAAAAATATGAAACATGGATGTTGATTGGTGGTTAGTAAAACTCCATAAAATTTTTGATGATTCAAAAAACTTCTTCGTCTTCTTCTCTTGTGTTTCGGCTTTTCCCATTATGAGTTCGCCGTTTTCGTCCTCCACAGCACTCTATTCTCCCAGTCACCTTCTCTGAGGTCTCTATTTATCATAGCATTTCCGACGATGTTTTCCATCTTGTAGCAGGTCTTCCTTTCCGTCTTCTTCCCGGCGGGTCCCAGTTTAATATTATTAGTAGTGCAAGACCGAAATAAGTATTCGGTCTTGCACATATTTATCTTGAGTCCCCAAAGTTCATATTCTTCCTTTAATTTCCTTATCATATATTCCATATCCTCCCCGTCTTGTGCAAAAATGACTTGATCATCTGCGAAAAAGTAGTGAATGTAATATATTCTCTTGTACTGGTATGCCCATTGTTCCGCATTTTCTATACCATCTTTTCAAAGCCTGATCTATATATATATATATATATATATATATATATATATATATATATAGATATATATATATATATATATATATATATATATAATATATATATATATATATATATATATATATATAGATATATATATATATATATATATCTATATATATATATATATATATATATATATATATATAAATTTCATTTCAGAACTACTTCGTAATGTGAAAAAGTGTAGGTGAGAGACCACATCCCTGTTTGAGGCTTTTTGTTGCGGTGGTGCACAGGGTCGTATGAGATATACTCCGGCCTATTCTCCTGCAATAGTTTTGACTCAAAAAACTCATTTAAATATTCCTTTTAAAAAGGATATATTAAAACACCCTAATGGGACACATAACAGAACGTTTTGGGAGTTAATATTCCATCATCGGTGCTATCTGGATGTACATGTTTTGAGCCAATATATACATAGGTACAACCCTTTATTAAATTTGTTACGTGCATTGCATGTTTAAGTTACAACAGGATAGATAACATGGCAACGTAATACTCCACTGGAGACTACTAGTCCTGAGACAAAGTGTCTACGAGAACTTGTTGATAGCCTCGTGGACACAATTTTCTTGACAAACAATCCTGAGTTTTATTTGGTGCACTAACTTTGTTAAATAATAAACTACCCTCAGTGATGAGTTGTGAAAATTTTTAAATCACTTTGAAACAATTTTACAAAAAAAACTAATAACCTTCAAAGGCTATTCAAAGGCTTTGGTCATTCTATGAGTTATTACACTAATATCAGCATCAATTACAAATTTATATTCTCCTTATTAGATGTCGCTGTAGCGTCTGTTTGTAAATATTGTTTAAATATTCACTTTTATAGTCGGAGAAGCTTTTATTTCGTTAAAGTTTGTCATGAGTTTTCTCTGATGAAGCCAAGAGGCAAAAATGCATATCAGCGAATGGTGGTACACTGTAACGAAATCAAACCTAAATCGTGTATTTTAGTTTCAAAATGAAGCATTCCGTAAAGATTACCTTAAACGAACTGTGAAGTTTCCCAACGGAATAATGTGTTGGTAGTGCGTGTCATCAGTTGGTCTAGGAAGATAGGAGGTGGTGGAAGGCACAATTAACGCAACAAAGAATCAAGAAATTTTGAAAAAATCTTGTACCAAGTGCTCACGATCTCTACCCGGACTTGAATCTTATATTCCAGCAGTACTGTGCTGTATGCCGTACAGCTAAAACAACTAAAAAATGGGTTGAATATAATTACATTAAAGTGCTCTTATGACCTTCGAACAGTCCAGACCTTAGTTTTATTGAGACATTGTGCCATAAGATGAAATAAAAATGCTTGCCGATTTGAAGAGTAAATTAGGTGAATTATGGAATAGCTTTGACCCTGACTGGTGTAAATTCTTAGTACTGTTACGATAATTATGGCGTTTATAACTATTAATATATTATGACTAATTCTGTTTTCTGTTCTAGTAAATTCGAAGTTGTTTACAGAAACCTCTAGACCCTAATTTTATGAATAATCCACGTCTCGAGGCTTTTCAAACAGTTGAAAAACGAGTCGAGCGCCTTCACCAAAATACGAGATTATTCCATTATAATGTAGAAGGCCGCCGAATTTTCGAGATGACAACAGTTGTGTATATAAGCAACACATTTTTATTTTGGCGGTCAGTCATAAGAAGCTCGGGAAACGCGGTTTAAATGTAACGAAACGAAAATAAATTATTTGTAATTAGGATTAATAAAGACTTTAATAAATTCGTAATTAGTGATCGTGAGTTTTAATAAATTAGAATAAAGACAAATAAATTAGAACAATATAAATAAACCCAACAGTGGTGCAGAAGTGGGATCGTAGATAAATTTAATTTGATTTTTGAAAAAGACTTTTGAACTTTTGAAAGGTATTGTTCGTCGGGAACATCCGCGTAGTTCAGTAGTGATCGTTGTACGAAAGAACATTTAAAAAGTACGTGTGTGCCTGACCAAAGATGCTGCTAGTAGAACTTTCAGTGAAACAGTTGCGTGAGCAACTAGAAGAACGCGATGAAGACTGCAGCGGGTCCAAGAAGATCCTCCAAGAACGACTGAAGACTGTTCTCAACAAGAATGGAGACGACCCAGAGACATTCAGTTCCAGTCAGCAGAAGAAGCCGTTTTAACTAAAATAATAGATGGAAAATTTGAGAATGTCTCACAAATGATCGAAGAGAGTTCTAAAAAAAAATGATGAAAGATTCAATGAAACGTCTCAAATTATTAAAGAAGTAGCTAGACAAAACGACGAGAAACTCGAAAATGTGTCAAAAAGATTCGACGAGAAATTTGAAAATGTTTCTCAAATGATGGAAGAAACTTCGAAAAAGAATAATGAGAAATTTGAAGAAGTTTCCAAAACACTCGAAAAAGTAGAAGAGAAAATCAAACAGTTAGAGACCATGATAACTAACACGAGAGTGCTACCACCAATTAATACGGTAGCTTTAGATCCGGTAGAGATAAAAGAAGACGAGACAAAATGTAAGTTGGAAACACGGCCGAAATTTGAAGGAAGTGGAAGTTCCGTTCATGTCAAAGTCCCAACTTTCGACGGAAAATCATCATGGAACAACTACATGAAACAGTTCGAATCAGCTGCAAGAGCGAATGGATGGTCTGAAAAAGAAAAGGCTGTAAACCTGACTATCGCTCTTCGAGGAGATGCCTTAGATGTGCTCCAGACCATAGCCGTAGAGGAGACGGATGATTTCGAACAACTGAAGAAGAGGTTAAATATGCGATATGGCCACGAACACTTGGAGCATGTATATCAGTCGCAGCTCAAAAATCGAAGACAAAAGAAAGATGAGGCTCTTCAAGAATATAAAGTATATATCGCCAGATTAGTGCGATATGCTTATCCAACAGCTCCCGAAGACATGATGGAAAAGTTGGCCGTTCAAACGTTTATTGATGGTCTTCGTGATCATGAGATGCAAAGAACACTACGATTAGCTCGTCACAAGACGCTGATGGATGTCTTATCTGCCGCCCTCGAATACGAGTCAGCTACGCAGGCCTCTGGCGGGTATAGCAAAGTTAGGACTGTAAAAGAGGAAGGAGATGAAGATAAACTTGACCAGCTCTTTAATATGATAAAAAGCATGACACACAAGAAAACGAAGACCATAAGACCGAAGACAAAACCAGAACGCGTCGGCCTTAGGGGAGCAGCTTCGACCCAGAACTTTACCAAAGACCCTCTGATACTAATAGCTTCTTTGAAATGTCGTAAAGATAGTGTATATGTAGATGGAGAAATAAATGGTAAAAAGCATACGTTGTTGGTGGATACTGGAGCGACCAGAACCATTATACGCCCGACAGTTATAAACAGCCGAAAGAAACTGTTACCAACGAGGTTGCGACTTCGGACCGCCACAGGTGAAAATGCCAACATTCATGGAGCAATCCAGGTACAATTAGGAATTGGAGCAGAAAATTTCGTCCATACTGTTATAGTTGCTGACATCGAAGAGGATGTTATATTAGGAATGGACGTAATGAATACGCATGGATTCCAATTGGATTTTAAGAATAAGGTAATCAAAGTTGGTAACGAGGAGGTATTTCTCCATCCACATGATGACAACACTATGCAAGCAGCCGTTAAAGAAGATACAGTCGTGCCTGCGAGAAGTGAAACGATAATAGTAGCGCGGCTACAGGGAATTGTGGACGAAGGAACACCTGTTATGATGGAGCCTTGGAATCATGACGACGGAGTTGGCCGTGGAATCATAATTGGAAAAGAATTAGTGACTTCGGCTAAAGAAATTCCTGTGAGACTTATTAATGTCAATGACTACCCAGTGACCATCAAGAAAGAGACAAAAGTAGGAACTTGTGTACCTGTCACATCCATAATCCGTCAGACGACAACGTCTGATAATTCCAACGATAAATTTGATCAAATGGTTGCGGTTGCTGGACAGTCTCTAATCAGATTGAGAAAAGGAAATTAAGGGAATTTTCTTCGGCAGTATCGTGATATTTTCGTACCGAAAGGAGGAAAGACGGGAAGAACTACCGTTGTTAAGCATAAAATTGATACTGGTAATGCTAAGCCAATTCGTCAAACAGCTCGACGATTACCACAGGCGAAAAGAGAGGAAGCTGAAACGATTGTTCAGGAAATGAAGAAAGACGGGGTGATAGAACCTTCTACGAGCCCATGGGTCTCTCCGGTGGTCCTGGTTAAGAAGAAAGACGAAACAACGAGGTTCTGTGTGGATTACCGTTTGCTGAACAACGTTACCAAGAAACGAACGTTAGACACATTGGCTGGAAGTAAATTATTTTCTACCTTGGACTTGAAGTCTGGATACTGGCAGGTAGAAATGGACCCGGTAGATAAAGAAAAGACAGCCTTCACCACAGGATCTGGATTATGGCAATTCAACGTTATGCCATTTGGACTTTGTAACGCTCCTGCGACATTTGAGAGGCTTATGGAAAATGTGTTGAGAGGGTTATCTTGGAAAACATGCCTAGTTTATCTAGACGACATAATTGTCTTGGGGGAGACATTTGAAGACCATCTGAAGAATTTAGAAAACGTTTTTAATCGACTTAAAGCTGCCCAATTGATGTTAAACCCCAAGAAGTGCCAGCTATTTCAAGGTAAAGTCAAGTATCTGGGTCATATAGTCAGTAAAGAAGGAGTGGCCGTGGATAAGGGAAAAATCGATTCTATTAAGGAATGGCCAAAACCAACTGACAAACACCAAGTGAGAAGTTTTTTGGGACTGTGTACTTACTACCGGAGGTTTATTAAGAAGTTTGCAGATATCGCTAAACCATTAACGCGACTTACAGAGGAAGCAAGAGAATACCGCTGGGATGTAGACTGCCAGAATGCCTTTGAAACCTTAAAAAAGCATTTAATCACAGCACCAATTTTAGGGTATCCACTGCCAGAAGGAGAGTTCATCTTAGATACAGATGCAAGTAATGTGGGAATTGGAGGAGTGCTGTCTCAGATTCAAGGAGGACAGGAAAGAGTCCTTGGATATTTTAGTAAAGTTCTCTCAAAACCTGAGCGAAATTATTGCGTCACGAGAAGAGAACTTCTGGCAGTAGTGAAATCAGTAGAGCACTTCTATCAATACCTCTATGGAAGGAAGTTTTTAATCCGAACCGACCATGCCGCCCTTAAGTGGTTGATGCAGTTTAAGAATCCAGAGGGTCAGATAGCCAGGTGGATCGAACGACTCCAAGAATATGATTTTAAGATTGAGCACCGGGCCGGAGTTAGCCACCGAAACGCTGATTCTCTTTCCAGAAGGCCATGCCCAGCAGAGTGTTCTCACTGCAACAAAACGGAATCCAAGGAAGCAGCAGTGCTAAGAAAGACGGTGGTCCACGACGACTGGACGCCTACCAAGATCAGGGAAGAACAAGAGAGAGATCCAGTTATACAGAAAATCCGAAAATGGAAAGAGGAAAACCGTCGACCACCTTGGCAAGAAATATCGAACCTAGGCTCAGTAGTTAAGGACGTATTGGGCCCAGTGGGACTCATTTATCATGGAAGATGGCTTGCTCAAACGAGTCCTGGAAAATGATGACGGTTCAGAGAAGAGAAGACAGTTGGTGATTCCAAAGAGCAGAATAGCCGAAGTACTTCGTCAGTTACACGACAGTCCATCAGGAGGGCATTTTGGTGTGAAGAAGACCCTTCAGCGAATTCGGGAACGGTTTTATTGGATGAACAGTTCCGAGGATGTAAAAGACTGGTGTAAGAAATGTACTATTTGTGCTACGAGTAACGGGCCTTATCGAAAAAGGAGAGCTCCTATGAGACAATATAATGTTGGAAGCCCGTTTGAAAGAATAGCTTTGGACATTGCTGGGCCGTTTCCCAGATTTACGCACTTCCAGACCAGAAGGCGGCCACCGTTGCAGATAAGTTGATCCAAGAATATATCAGCCGATTTGGAGTGCCTTTGGAGATCCATAGTGACCAAGGCAGGAACTTCGAAAGCGATTTATTCAAAGGAATATGTGATAGACTAGGTATGAAGAAAACAAGAACTACGGCTTATCATCCGCAATCGGATGGTATGGTAGAACGAATGAATAGAACGGTTGGCAAGTATTTGACAAAGATGGTGTCCGATCATCAGCGAGACTGGGACCAATATCTTCCGTTCTTCACAATGGCCTACAGATCTGCTGTTAATGAATCAACAGGCCAGACACCAGCCAGAGTCCTATTCGGACGCGAGATGCGACTACCTTGTGATCTAGAGTTTGGGTGTCGACCTGGAGAAGATGTAGCAGGTGAAGATTATGTGATCGAATTACGAAGAAGAATGGACGATGTACACGAGTTGGTCCGTTCCCATCTCCAGATCGCTAGTGACCGAATGAAGAAACGGTACGATACGCAAGCCGAAAAGGGGTGTTTTAAGAAGAACGATAAAGTCTGGCTTTATAACCCCAAAAAGCGAAAAGGTTGTTCTCCCAAATTGCAGCAGTTTTGGGAAGGTCCATACCTCATTATGGAGAAGATCAATGATGTTATTTACCGAATAAGCAAGATTCCGAGAGGAAAGCCGATGATAGTACACCATAACCGGCTGGCGTCTTTCGAGGGTGATCACGACGTAGATGAAGAAGTGGAAGTAAACCAAGTCCAAGATGTGTCTGACCTCACGTTTGAGGAATTCATGGGTGCCTATGGAGGTACCGGTAAAGCAAGACATGGTGTTACCACTGAAGAAAGGCAGGATCTACTCGCGCTTCCCGATGACTACTCACTGGCCCTTACCATCCCGGCCAGTATCAAAGACGCACCAGGGTTGGCATCCGTCTTTCGAAGGAAGTTTGGTCGAGTTGCAGAACTTCAATGCCAAGTGCCAGCTCCCGGTAAAACCTTGAAACTCCAAGATGCATCACGTTACCTTTTCTACCTGGTAACAAAAGACACTGCCCGTGACCAACCTACCTACCGAGATGTATGGGAAGCCTTACTTCAGTTGAGGGAGCACGTACTAGAGTCCGACGTGCAAAAGTTAGCCATGCCAAAGTTAGAGTGCCACCAATTAGATTGGAGGGTTATTCGAAGTATGGTGGAGGAGATCTTTAGAGACACCGAAGTCCAGGTGTTAGTCTGTTGCAATCCGCATAGTTACTGGTGCGGAGAGAAAACCGTCCCTTGTCATTTTTATAAAACTGGAAGTTGTAAAAGAGGGTCCAGTTGCCGATACCAGCATACCGTTTCAGTTTCCAGTCCCGACAAGGTTCCAGGAGGAACCATCTTTTAAGAGGGGGGCAATGTTACGATAATTATGGCGTTTATAACTATTAATATATTATGACTAATTCTGTTTTCTGTTCTAGTAAATTCGAAGTTGTTTACAGAAACCTCTAGACCCTAATTTTATGAATAATCCACGTCTCGAGGCTTTTCAAACAGTTGAAAAACGAGTCGAGCGCCTTCACCAAAATACGAGATTATTCCATTATAATGTAGAAGGCCGCCGAATTTTCGAGATGACAACAGTTGTGTATATAAGCAACACATTTTTATTTTGGCGGTCAGTCATAAGAAGCTCGGGAAACGCGGTTTAAATGTAACGAAACGAAAATAAATTATTTGTAATTAGGATTAATAAAGACTTTAATAAATTCGTAGTTAGTGATCGTGAGTTTTAATAAATTAAAATAAAGACAAAAATTAAATAAATTAGAATAACATAAATAAACCCAACAGTACGAACAATGGCAGACATAATTTCCACGGTTGTAAAAGCAAGTGGCGATGTAGTCCCATATTAAAGTAGTAATTTCTTGAATTGTTGGAACATGTTGTCACGATGTAATACATTTTCGTTTATTTTGCCGCCAACGCTGAAATTCAACGTTTATAGAGACTTAACCATTTCAATATTTTGATATTAATGATAGAGTTTAATGTATTGTTGATTTCCTTCTTTGGTTTAATAAGTAAAGTTGGGAGGATGAATGTTTTCGATCATTTTTCGTTTGTCGGACTCGTACTCGTACTCACACCGGGTATTTTAATTATTGCGATTATGATGTTCCTTTTTATTGCAATAATATATCCTTTGCTGGTATAATTATTTAAATATTAAAATATAAATTAAAATTTTATCCTAACGAATCCTTATCCTTTTATAAAGAACGATTTAATTATTTTAGTCCCTAAAAATACGGATTATGGTCATTAAATGTTATTTTGTTTTAAATCATTTTGAATGTAGGCTTTCCTTTTTTTTAATACCTGCTTTTATACGTAAAGATCTCTTTAATTGGATTGATGTTTTTAACGTTTGTAGTGATTACATTGGAAAACCAATTAGCTCATTGATTTAAAAAAATTATACTTAATTAGTTCCAAGCTTATATTATTAACAAGGTCCTCGAAGAGTTTATTGTTAGGAAAAGGAACTCTTTGACTTTAATTTTTGTTTAAAAAGATTTATTTCTCTTAATTGGGAGAGAAAAGGGTGAAGATTAAAGAGTAACTGCACAATTAAATATCTTAGAGGGTAAATAAATAATTTGTTTGTTGACTACAAAACAAAACATTTTATGTAGTTATTTTTTTCAATGATAATAGGACAGAAAACACGTAGTTCAGTGGTGTTTGTAATTTATTGTAAAAATTGGCTCCAAATAAATAATCGCTATGGAGCAGTGTTTCCAAAACTTATTTTTCCGTGACCCGGTTATTTTTGTGCTTATTCTTTGTGACCCACTAATTTTTTCGAATACCCTGGTGTGTGTGTACATTAAAACATATTTAAATATTTATTATAGTTTTATATATTTGATTAAAGAATTATTAGCTCAAAACAAAAATTTAATAAAACAAAATAAAAATACTTTATTAATGAGAAGTATGCGGTTGTTTCTGACTAAGTAAAAACTTCACGTTTGGAGGAAAATATGCCAATTTTATCCTCAGGTCCAGCTCTTCTTTCAAACGGTTCCTATATTAATTTTTGAGGAAAACCAGTATTGAAAACCTTGCCTTACACTTATAGGTCGTAACAAAACGAATTAGAAACTTTATCGCTTTTCCTGCTAAAACTGGCTACTCCTACTAGTAAGACAGCCAAAAACCTATCAGTGGTATTTTGTCAAATATATCTTTGGGTACCCTATCACACGATAGTTTAATTACTGACTCAATATCTAAATCCTGAAATCTTGTCTCGGATTCTACGTCTATTGTAAATGGATTCCTTATTCATGCTTTGTTGCTGTGGTCTTCAGATTTGCCACCAGTCCTAGCATGTGTTTTTGGAAAAAAAGCTGAAATCTCATTTGGCAATGAATTCACGTTATAATCTTTTTGTACCTTTGTAAAAGCTTTGTAATTTCCTGCTTCCGCGTAACGTATCCACAAATTAAGTTTTTTTGTCGCAGCTTACACCTTCTCTTGTACTTTAAATACAGTTATATTACTACCTTCTAATGTTATATTTAAATTTTTCAAGAAATTAGAAATATCACAAAGATAGAGTACTTGATGAACCAATCGTCATCATGAATACTGTCTTTATGTTGAAATATTGCATCCCTAGCCGTTGGTGGATGTTGTTCTAAGAATATTGAATTTTCTTCCGTCAATTCAATAACTCCTTTTAAAACATTCCCTTTTAATAGCCAAAGCACTTCGCACGGTAAAAGAATGTTCAGTTCCCATTTCTTTGCACAAAGCAGAGAATACTCTTAAGTGTACACCTACATTGGAACCGTATTTCTCCCAATCCAACATCGGGCGACGTCGTATTGAAAACAAACTCAAGGTATTAATGCATAGTGCCTATACTGCAATGGGCAGTGGGAACCCCGATCAGATAATGACCGATATCGGCCGACATCGGACTGTGTAGCTTCTCCTATCAAACTTGGTTTCATTCCGATTTTTCGTTCCGACGAGAGTCAAATGGCAGAAATGGACAGAGAAATTTTGATTGATCGGGTTGAGAAATACGGTTTCAATATAGGTGTACCCTAAGTTTTTCTTCAGGGCTGATGCATTCCTGAAGTTAGATTGGCTTAGATTGTATAGTTAGATTTTCATACTCATGCGGTGGTACTCTTTGAATTTATCAGGATACTTACGTAAAGTTTGGAAAGTTTTATTAAATTCTCCTGAAGATCTATCTTTATTAAATTTATGTATCCGTATACGTTTTCTTCTACTTCTTTTATGAACGTTGTTTTCTAACAACAGCCAACACATTAAATGTTCATCGGAACTCATTGTCTGTGGTGGGGCGTTAACTAAACGGATATAGGCATTCACGACGGCCCACGTTGGATCGAAAAATCGGCTAACGTCGGACCCGATCGGATCGGGAGAAATACTGTTCCAATACAGGTGTACCCTTAAGTTGAGTGGGCGAGATTTTATAAAGTTTATAAATTTTACACATCCTTGCATAGATTCGGATAAAAGCAGTGGCATTTTTTTGACAGCTAATGCCTCTCTTGATGCTACAATGATTCCAAACACATTCTGGTGCTATGGTTTTGATCCTCGGAAAAAGTCCAGTACGAGCGTCTGCTATTGCCGGTGCTCCATCGCTACTTAGGCACACACATTTATTCCATTTAAATCCATTGTCATCCATCAGATTTAATATTTCTTTAGCCGTTGTTCTTGTTGATAGAGTTTTACAAAATAGAAATTCTTCATGAATAGTATTTTCAAAATCGTATCTTACAAATCACATTAGATTAGTATTATCTGGTATGTCTGTACTTTCATCAACTTGCAAGGAAAAATAGTTACACCCTTTTAAGTGACCTATAATAGTTTTAATTTTAATATTTCATAAGAAGCTAGTACATGGTTTTCAGATTGAGTGTTTTGAGAAAAAATCAAAGACATAGTCTTTTTGGTAGCTATTAATTTCTTTTTATTTATAAAAAAATCTATTGGCTTACTTACTGTATTCTTGGTCCATCAATTCCAAGTGCCGCTCCAATTTTGAAGGTTTTATGGAATCATTTGACATTGCAGATAACAAATAACACATAATGGTTTGTCATTAGTACCCTTTATAAAACCGAACTGTAAGAATATTGTCTGATAAGCAGAGCTGTTGGATAAGCATACCGTACTAATCTGGCAATATCTACCTCATATTCTTGAAGAGCCGCATCTCACTTCTGTCTCGATTTTTAAGCTGCGACTGATATACATGCTCCAAATGTTCGTGGTCATATCGCATACTTAGCCTCTTCTTAAGTTCGAAATCATCCGTCTCCTCTACGGCTATGGTCTGAAGCACATCTAAGGCATCTCCTCGAAGATCGATAGTCACGTTTATAGCCTTTTTTGTTTCAGACCATCCATTCGCTCTTGCAGCTGATTCGAACTGTTTCATGTAGTTGTTTTATGACGATTTTCCGTCGAAAGTTGGAACTGTAACATGAACAGAACCTCCACTTCCTTCAAATTTCAGCAGTGTTTCCAACTTACATTTGATCTCGTCTTCCTTTGTCTCTTCTGTAATTGGATTGTTCCTCTCTTTGCTGTCCCTGTTTCTCCTGTTGTGTTGTGCTGTTTCCTCCATATTCCTTTCCATCTCTTATCATATCTTTTCTTCGAAGGCCAACATATCGGCAAAAACTTGGGTTTTTTAATGAAGACATGCTATCGTCGAGGGCAGACATCTCAGAAGTGACTTTAGATATGTTAGCAAACACTTTGCTTTCCAGAGAAGAAATGTCGTTAGAAACTTTGTCTTCTAAAGAAGCCATGTCGCCGGAAACTTTGTTTACTAATGATGCGATGTCACCAGAAACTTTCGAAATATCGTCAGAAACTTTGTTCTCGAATGATGCGATGTCATGAGAAAATTTGGCTACATCAGAAGAAACTTTCGAAGTCGACGAGATGACAGCAGGATGTTTGTCTTCAAATATATAAGTTTTCTGGATGCAAACCCTCTCCTTTCAACATCTTCTTTAGTCGTTGGACTAAATCAGCATTTTTTCCGGTAGAAGCTAATTCTCGAGATGTCTTCTTAAATTCGTAACTGTGAGCTCATAAATCGTAGTCATTTCACTCTGGCACCAATGTTCTATATTTATAAGTCTAATTTATGTACTTAATTTATTATAAAAGGTTCTATGCTTTTACAACACTTACAAATTTATTAGAGTCTTTATTAATTATTATAGTCTTACAATAATTTATTTACACTATTATATACAATTTAACTCTAATTTGATTGAATACTCTGTTCAAGACTTCTCTGTTTGAAATGTGTTGAACTTATGATATTCTGAGCATTCTACGATATAACCACATCTCGTAGGCTTCTAATTTGTTCACCATGTTAACCTTCATAATCCAGGTTTCACATCCATACAGTAATACAGGATACACATAACATTTAAGGAACCTAATTCTCAGCTGTAAGTTCAGCTGAGAATTGCTCAGAACAGATATAAGTTTCATATGAAATGTCGTATTAAAATATATTTGTTTCGTAAAGTTAAGCTCAAGTAAAGACAATATATAATAAACTGTAAAACCATGCATTTTAGCAAATCATAACAATATATATATATATATATATATATATATATATATATATATATTAAAAGATTTTGACATTTATATACTTTTTAGTACTAACAACTTAACTATTTAAACTTATCATATACATAAAACAGCATACATATATTCGTAAAATTAACATAATTTTAATAAGAGAAGGCCTTATTTGCAGTGTATAACCGTAATTTTCTAGGCTCGTGCTTTTATAAATTTTCTCATACTCCTTTATATACCTACCCTTCTATTACCATGAATGAGAAAATATGTTTCAGCCCCCGTGGATTTACATTAAAAAAGGAAACAGGGTTCACTGGATAGATTACAACCCTTCTAGAAATCCGTGACCCAAAATTCCGCTGACAGAGCACTAGAAAAAAATGTAATAGAGAGACCTGTCCAAGTAAAAGAAGTAAAAGAATATTGGCGATTAATCGAACTGTCATAGTAGCTTTCACGGAAATATCTATATAAAATGTTTAGGTATACCACAGAGTTGTTTCATCAAAGCTCTACTCCAAAAAACTTTAGTAAATGAATGAATTTTCTTAGAATATAGGAGCACAAGCACTCATGGACCTTATTTCGATATAAAAAGATTAAAAGTTTAAACGTTGAAGGCAAATTTAAAAATTTCTCGTAAATTAAAATCCCATTTAAATATTTTTTTAAAATTTGTTGCTACACATGATTATTTTATCAAGAACTATTTTAAAAATTAAGTGTTGTTGATATTTGCTTTGAATCAGAAGTCCACATGAGTTTATAAAATATGTTAGTAGGTACTCATTATTATCCTCGTTGACCTGTCAAATTTGATTTACTTACAAGGTTTTAGTGTTAGGTTGTTGATTCTGTTGTTTGTCTCTTTTGGGGATGAAATTTTATACTGCACTTTTCTTTTACTGATTTATGAATAATAAAAAACACTATACACTTGATTAAATGCCTTACTTTGCTCTTATATTGTGAAATATATTCGATGTATCTTATATAGTCTAAGCAATCCCTCACTGACTGACCAACGACTTCGGGCGGATAAGTTGGTAAGTGGTAGAGCACTCTTCTGTCCTGAGGTTGTGAAATCGGTCTCAAAGGCGCTCGAACCAAAGATTTGATCAAGAACATAAGGATGGGAAACACAAGTAGGGCAAATACTCTAATAAAGATCCACAGCGCTACGCCCTAGTCAATTAATCATGGCAATGCCCAATACTAAAATAACTTCCGGAGTAAGTCCTTCGATCGAGTCGTCAGGGAGGACAGTTTTGAGTTTACCAAAAGATAGTAAATTAAAGTGCAGAAAGAATATCAAGATCCGCACATGGAATGTGAAAACTTTATACAAAGCAGGAAAAATCCACAATGCAATACAGGAGATGAAGAGAATGCATATTGAAATCATGGGAATAGCAGAAATGAGATGGTCAGATTCTGGAGAAATACAAATAGAAGATCACAAGGTATATTACTCGGGAAAAAGTGATGGATCACATGAATATGGAGTCGGAAGAATCGTATCACCCAAGGTTGAAAAATGCGGTACTAACTTTACACCGATATCAGAGAGAGTGATGTTACTACAAGCAGAAGCCAAACCTATTAATATAAACATCATCCAAGTTTATGCTCTGACTGCAGACAAAAGAGAGAAAGAAGCAATAATTGAGTTCTATCAGAAAATCAACAGTATCATACAGAAAATTCCTAGACAGGAAGTTCTCATCATTATGGGCGATTTTAATACCCAGATTGGAACTGAAGATAAGACACAGGTCATTAGAGTACATGGAGTTGGAGTCAGAAACGAGAGAGGAGACCTCCTAGAAAAATTCACAAAAGACTCAGAACTAGTTGTCACCAACACATTCTTCCAATTACCACCTCGCAAGCTGTACACGTGGAAATTCCCTTAAGATAGATTCTCAAGGGAGAATTATAAGGAATCAAATAGATTACATTTTGGTAAATAAAGATTCCAAAACAGTTTTACATCTGTCAAGACTTATCCTAAGAGACAGATCACTTTCCACTGGTGGAAGTATTTCGAGTCAAACTCAAAACAGTGAAGAAAAAGAAAGCACAATCATACGACCTACGTATGCTAAATGAGTTTGATATGAGGATGAGAGTCTAAGCCACGTTAAATGAGCAAGTGATTGCAATTAGAGACGAAAACTAATAACAAATGATCAAACATATTACAAAAATAGTGCAAAATGTAAAGGATACACACTTAAAGACAGATAGATTAATGAAGAAAAAATCATGGATCACATATGAGATCCTGAAACTAATGGACGAGAGAAGAGAAGCCAAAAATGACCCAGACAAATATAAAACCATAAATATATTAATAATAACGAAAATCAGAGAAGCGAAAGAAAAAAAAGTAAGGGAAAGATGCGAAGAAATTAAGACTCAAAACTGAAGTCAATGAGAATCAGAGAATCTACAAGCTGTGTGAATGTCAACTTTTCTCCAACCAGTTCGGGTTCACAAATGTAGTTGGTACTAGAGAGTCTTTGTTCTCAGTACAAGTCTTATTCCAGAGATGCACAGATGTCTACTGCGACGTATATGCATGTCTGGTTAATTAAGAGAAAGCGTTTGATCAAGTATAGCACGCCAAGATGATACAAATACTAAAAGAAATAGGAATTAATAACCAAGATCTAAAAATAATTAGAAATCCCTACTGGAATCAGACAGCGCATCTCAGAGTTAAAAGTAAACACACTGATTATATAAAAATCATGCGTGGAGTGAGGCAAGGCTATATTTTGTCTCCTCTAATCTTCAATCTGTACTCTAAAAGAATATTTATCGAAGCTTTGCACGAAACTGAAAAAGGTATTCTACTAAATGGTTACCGGCTAAACAAAATTAAATATGCAGATGACACTGTGGTATTTGCGGACAACTTAGAAGACCTAGAAGAAGAGTTTAAGGGAGGCTTGTCTCCAGCAGTGAACGTGATAAATGAAAGCTGGATGATGATGATGATAATGATGTCTATTATAAAGTTATATCACTGATAACTTTGGAACTTTGTTTGTTATCCGTATTGGATATAATTTTTTTTGCTTTGTACTTACACTAAAGTTTAAATTTTTAACATTTTTATTCTGCGTAGCCTTTTTTAACTTTAACAAAATTGACTTAGTTCTGTTTTTTGATAATTGAACTATTTTTTTTACTTCCATCATATTATTGCTGCATATCTTTTGTAAGTTAAACCATGTACAAATTATTTTGTATCTGTAGATATTTGCTTATTTTAATTAGTTTGTAGGTGAACTGATAATGTATATAATACACGATCTTCATGAGTCATTTTCAAATGGGTAATCGACAGTCTATCAGTTAACTATCTTGTGCATTAGGTGTATTAGTATTGTCTGTTCGCTTAGCTAGGGTATATTTTGACAGGCTCATTGTCGGAAACCTACAACACAACAATTCCTACTTCTCAGTATTAATAGCTCAAGTATACCACTATTGCAGACTGCTTTCTTTGAAAAAAAGAAGAATTATTCTAAATAGTGGACTTGTATACTAAACCCATCAAATTTTCCCTATATATTTAAAATATAATATTTGAATTGTTACAATTTAAAATATTGTAGTAAATATTTGTATTATTCGCGTTGTTAATTTAATTTAATATAGTTTTATTGTTTTATTATCTTTGTTTAATTCTTTTGTTAGTTCTATTCAGTTAATTAGTTAGTTATATTTTAAATTTTATTATTATGAATAGTCAAAGTTTTCCATTAGTTCCATCAGCTAATGCGTTGGTAAGTTTTTCTTAATAAATATGATAAAATGTTTTTTAAAAGTTAATATTTTTAGATTAGTTGTTTCCAATTTAAAATAAACTTGTTTATACTTACATGGAGGCTTTTGTTGTTGGTTTGGGTTTATATGACTGCAGACTGCGGCCAGGACACTGAATTCATTCATCATATGTGGAAGATTTTAACATCCTCAAATACTAATGAGCAAAAATTACTATTAAACCACGAATTTGCCTAGTCAAATTACTAATATTTGCTTTTAGCATATGGAGGTACACTTATTTTGTAAGATAATAAAACAACAGTTTATGTTAATGCTATCCAATGAACTGTTAATCTTTAATCATTGATTCCATCTTTGTCACAACATAACATAAGGAACTTGCTGTGTCTTATTTAACCTCACTTCGACTTTTTAATTTTGTAGAATTTATTCCCACTTTTTTTATTTTGTACAATAAATAATTTTATTATTTGTTATAAATACATTATACGGTGTAAATAAATAAATATTGATTGTCGGCAAAGTTCTATTTTATTTACTTTTGTTTACATTAATATTGACTAAGAGCACGTATGCTTGGTTGTATAGTAATTTCCAGCCACTTCGAGTCTGTCAAAAAGTAACTAACTTCGCAAAAAACATAATTACTAAAATCACTAGACAGTTCGGACTGGGAATAGCGAACCGGGTATATCTAGTGTTTATCAAATTATAAAATCCTACAAATTTTACTCTTATAAAACATGATTACTTCATTAATTAAACGAAGCTCATACCGATCGTCGGCTTTCATTTTGTGAAGAATTTAGTGAAATTATAAATAACAACCAACATCGATTTTACAATACGTGTTTTTCCGACGAGTGTACTTTTAAGTTAAATGGGGAAGTTAATAGACATTATTGCCGTTATTGGAGTAACAGTAATCCTCATTTATTCATAGAGATACACACACATACACAAACACTTCACAAATTAAATATCTATTTGAATTTGTTAGAAAACGTTATTTATCCGCTGATAACTGACACATTGGAATCTGATAATAATCTTTTAGGGGATGAAAAAATTTTTCAATAGGACAGGGTACCATACATTATGATATACGCGTAAGACAATTAAAAAAAAATTAATGAGAAAATCCCATTAGTCATTTACAATTTTTTAATCGACGTTTTCCAGGGTGTTGGATTGGTAGAAAGGGCTCAATCTAGTGCCCGGCCAGATCACCGGATATTTCGCCTTTGGATTTTTTTTGTGAAGATACTAAAATCAAAAATATACCCACCCGACTTCGCCTGCAGATCTTGTAGAGTTGCGACAAAGAATTGTGATAGGATGCCAATTATTGACAAAAAAGGTATTTACAAATATACGAAGAGGCTAAGAAAAGAGTATTATTGTATACAGGAGGTTACTTCGAACAGGTAATTGGTTAATTTGGTGAAATTTTATGTTTTTGTTATTATTGATGTTCAACCAATACATTAGTTAAATCCAAAATTATCTGCAAAGTCATTCCGTAAATAAATAAAAAAATAGAGTGTCATGTAGAGAAAAAAATAACTTTTAATTGATGTGCTACTCGACCACATTTGCTACTTAAAAAATCTGTGGGTTGATTTAACTACTTAATTGACGCAGTATAAAAGTTTTTTTTCACAGACTCCCTGTCGTCACTACAATCGATAAAAAGTCTACTCTTAGCATCCCTTAGTTCAAGAAATCCATAGGGCTTACAGTGCGATCGCTTTTCAAGGTGTAAATGTCACGATCATCTGGCTACCATCCCATATCGGCATCCCCGGTAATGAAAAAGCAGACCAAGCAGCCAAGCAAGCTTCTTGTATAAACAGTCAATCCTCAAAAGGCCAACAGTCAAATCCGTAATGACCTAAAGCAAATTTTCAAGCAACAACAGTAACCTGGCAAATCTACTGGAACACAATCAAGAGTGCATTACATGAGATCCGGCAGACTGTTGAAAAATTTGAACTTCCAACAATCTCTAGAAACGAGAAAGCTGTCATCCGAAGATTAAGAATAGGACACACCTGATTCACACATGAATACCTAATGAAGTCCGAGCCAAAGCCCAATTGCCAAATCTGCTCAAGTGTATTAACTTTGTAACATATCGTGATCGAGTGTCCCCGGTACGCAAAACACAGAATGTTTAAATAAACTTAAGTCAAATATCAAAGACGTTTTAAACTCACCCGATCAACTTTTAAACGTAATTGGTTTCTTGAAAGACATTCAGTTGTTCTACAGAATATGACCCCTTGTTTTCCATGTACTTTACCTTTAACTTATAACTTAATGGTAAAACTGTTGTATTATTTAGTCATAGATTCTAAGCTTATGGATTAACTGTAGCAATTAGTAACATGTGCTTATTGTAATTATTGTACACAATATTGTTTGTGTCAATGGCCATTGCAGCCGAGACACATTAATTTAAATAAAAAAAACACTTACGAATAACGAAAAAATAACGAATGATATTTAAAAATATTTACAAAATAGTTAAACCAGTTTATACCAATTATTTCTGATTACATTTACACCGGATTAAATAGAAATAACAAAAAAAAAACAAATATTAAATATACTCGTACCTTCATAGCATTGCTTTTATGCCTCGAGATATAAAAGAATAATTTTTTGTTTACAAAGAAGAGCGGAAGAGCTAAGAAATGTTTTTAAAACCCCTGTTGTCAATAAGTAAATATTTCATTTGAACTACAGGCTCCTTTACTTATTGTTACTGGCAACGGAGATGTTTATTTTTATCTCACATAAAGACAACGTACTGCACAATTTGGCGTCGAATTTATTTCAGAATTTGCTATCCTTATAGCTATCCTTATAGCTTAAGGAATGGAATTGTTTTAGAATGGAACGAGATTTAAAGTCACGGTTCGAATAATTTACACTTATTTATTTTAACGTTGTACGAAGTTAATATTGTACATGCTGCTATGTAAATACTGAAAGAACTTTACAAATAAACGATCTTATATAGCTAGGTGTCAAAAATGCACTGGCGTTCACGCAATCAATCAATGCACTCACAGGAAAAAACTCTCCGATGTCAAATGTGTTCTTTAAGAGCAAAACCACCCCACAAACTCTAAAGGTTGTAGCGTCTGCAAAGAATTGGAAAAGAAACTTTTTTTCGCATTTAGAGCTAAGCAAAACTTTGAAGCTACTCACTCAGTCTCTGTGCAACCTGTACAACCTTACATCAGATTTGCTCAAGTCATTAGTAACAAAAAAGTCACGAAATACAGAGTACAAATATGATTCAAACATAAACCACAAACGACATGAAGAAACTAAAGGAACAAATGAGCACTATGCTGTATGAGTCATTTAGATTTTAATGTACCATTCTTCTACCGCTATATCGATGACTGTATCTGTACTATTCCAACAAATAAAACAACCGAAATTTCAGATATTTTCAACAGTTACCATCCACAATTAAATTTCACTATAGAAATTGAACAAAATAATAAAATAAATTTTCTTGATTTCACCTTACATCGCATTAACAATACAGTTAAAACCATGTGGTTTACAACAGAAACATGGTCTTCACGATATCTTAACTACAATTCTCATCATCCATTTTCCCATAAGAAGTCTGTAATTATTAGTCTCGCTGATAAATCTATACAACTAACAGATCCAGAATACAGACCAACTGCAATGAAAAAAGCAAAAAATGCCCTTCAAAAGAATGCATATCCCGAACATCTAATCGAAACTATTTTCAAATCAAGACTCAATAAATTTTCTAACAATACAACTAACAACAAACCCAACAGTATCAAAACCATTTATACAACTCTTTCATATAAAAAAGGTTTATCTGAACAACTAACAAACCTTTTAGCCAAACATAATATAACAGTGGCCCACAAAGGCAACAACCTCTTAAATAAATACTTCACAAAACTAAAAACACAAACTCCAAAACTTAAAAAATCACATGGTTTTTACGAGATACCATGTATTAACTGTGAATGTGTCTATATCGGTCAAACCAGTCAATTGCTTCAATCCAGAATTCGTTCTCACAAATATGACAAGAACAACGTCACTGCGCTCATAAAACATGCAAGTGAGAAGAAGCATAAATTTGATTTTGAAAACATTAAAATTTTAAAAACAGAATAAAACAAAAAGAAGAGGGAGATATACGAATCAATAGAAATAAAAAGAAATACCGACGCAATAAATGACAAAAAAGATACACAAATCCTAAATAAAATATATTTCAATGTGATTTAAATAATAATAATATAACATCATAAAAAGCTCTTAAAGTCATAATATATCTCCACTTTACCTTTTTTTAAAACAACAATAATACGCCCATATAAAAATATTTATATACTAATGACAGTAAACCATGAGATATTAGATATCAACTTTTATTTGTCAGTTCGTTAATGTCTGTGTCTTGTTTTACGTTTTGGTAAGTCATATATATACATATTTTACAATATCTGTTTGTCCTAATACATGGTCATTTTACAATCTCGACAAAGGCAAGGGTTTCCTACCGAAACGTTGATTGCTATGGAAAAAAATAAGATCTAGTTCCTTATTATTATCCTTATTGAACATGAACCCAAGAAATACTAATTTTATATTATATTATATATATATATATATATATATATATATATATATATATATATATATTAAATCACTAACTTCTTGATTGACTTTTTAAAAAAGATTTATTTCACAAATAAAAGTTACACTTAGTTAAACGATAAAATGAAGCAAATAAAATTATATAATACAAATGTTATTAGTAAGAAACTTATATGACGAGTGAAAAATATAATGTTAGTCCTGAATTTATAATCTATCTACAAAATGTGGTGTCGGCATTTCCCACGAAAGGCCAGCTTTGGTCAGAGTTTGATGTCCGTGCATAGTCAGCTATCTCTATGGGAACGCTTGCTAAAAGAATGATGAAATAGGAACTGATATTGCGAAACCAAAGTGTCGGTAACCCTTGAGTGGTTCAAGGTGACTATTTTCACATATAACAGCTCCCCTCATTAGTGAAAAGTCGATGCCTTGCTTCGACTTTTAAAGCTCAATTGGGGTTTCGGAGACGTCTTCATTTTCTGGGCGTACGTCTGGTCTTCTTTTAAAGGTTAATCCTTTAAGTGTCTGTTTAATGGAACTGCTGCGATGTGGTGAAGGTGGAGGTGAGTCCTGAGGGTAGTTCATGGCAAGTCTTGGAAATCTTTTGCGTCTACATTTGCAGAGGATGTATACAAAAACTAGAATGATAATTAATGATAAAGACAATATAGTGAACCAAGGCATATGTTTTTCGATGAATGGTTGGTTCATGATTTGGTCGAGTTCTTCTGAATATTGGTCCAGCTTATGTTGTGCAATATTTAAATCGTCTGCATTTATCTTATTGAGTTGTAATGGTTTCAAATTTGGTATATGGTTTCTTCTTCCGAAATGGTCACAACATCTGTATGGAATATTAACTGGATGACTTCTGTAGGTTATATTTGGATATTTATTGATTTGATCTCTGGCGTGGACTCTGGTACTTCCAATAAATGCTGTACATTCGGGTAGTAATCTTAGAATTGTGTTTACTTTGATTGTCTGGGTACTAATGTCTTTTCTTTCACACTTGATTGTAACTGGTAATGGATCGGATACTGTTATTAACCATAAATTTCGGTCAATTTCTTGCACATTGTAATCTTGTGCTAAAAACGTCGACATCTGACAAGTTTTTGGTAGAAAGCTAACTGGTTTCAATAACTGTGCCTCACATATAGTATCGCTGTCTATTGGATAGGGAAGAATATCTGTGCACATTCTTTGATTTGGACTAATTGATTTGCATTCTTCTGTGTTTCGGGGTAATACATACGAAATTGAATCATCATCTCGCGCTATATACTTATGTATTGTAGAGAGTGTATGAAAAAGACCAGTTTGATTATCTAATATTGGTATCGAATATAAATGATATAAGGTATAGATTTCGGGGTCGACTAATGGAATTTCTAGGACGAATACAATTTTGGAATCGAGTTGATATGCTTGAAGTTTTATTATATCAATATATTGGGCTATATTTGATGTATAAATGGGCAATGGTAATACATTATTTTGTAATGATTGTGAGATAGTTTTCAATGAATCTAGTAAATCATTGGGCGAAATAATTGAACTGTGTAAAATTTGCAACCGAGAAAAGGTGATGGCGTTCAAAATGTCATTGAGATAATTTTCTAAAAATATGTAGCTTTCCATTAATGATTCACACAAATTTAAGGTTTGTAATTGTGCACGGTAAAATGATATGTCGTCTGCAATGTCTATAAGAGTGGTTTCGATATCGTTTAGGTCTTTGTTAAAAGTTTGTTCGTCTATTTGTAATTTTTGGATAGTAGTGTTAAATGATTTTATGACAGAAGTTGTAACAGAGATTTGGTTCTTTAGGAGTGTTTCTATTTGCTTTTCATCTGTAGTGATCCTATTTATACATTGATTGAAATATTCACCGTCTGATGCGTCTAAATTTCCACTAATAGATTTCCATAAGGTTCCAACACCATTGATTAATCCTCGTTTTTGGCGTGGATTATAGGCTCGTGTGTCGGCAATTACTTCTCTATATTTTAAATTTACGGAATTAGAAATTTGTCTTATCAAACTAATGTGTGTTTGTACTTCGGATTGAAATGCAAGTTTTCTTGGAGTATCGGCTTTAGTAAATTTATCTAGCAAGTTTTCTAAAATTCTGTCGTTGTTGGATATGGCAGTTTCTATAGGGAGCAATTCCTTGTAAACAAGTAATGTCCATTTATCGTTAGATATTCGAATGGTACCTTCTTCGTGATAGAAGATTCCGACTGTATTATTTATGGGAGAGAGGTAAAATTGGGAGTAGGCGACTGAGAATAGTCCATAGAATCTGTAAAGAAGAAATTTATTCAAAATAAGGTTTCAGTCTGTCAAAATTTACTTTAGAGGTTTGGTTAGTTTTGGGGTTAAGGATAATTGCGGAATTTGTAAAAACTTCTTGAATTTCGAAAGGTCCATTAAAAAGATTATCCGATTTTGATTTAATTTGGGATTCTTTTACATAAACTTTGTCACCAATTTTAAAATCAGGTCTTCGTTCTGAAATATTCTCGTCAAATCTTACTTTCGCCTTTTCTTTCTGTCTTTCTGTTTTTGCTTTGGCTACTTTGTAAAAATATTCCATGCGATTATTCAGGTCTCGAATATATTTGCTCATTAGTGTTTTTTGATTGTATAGCGTTTCTGGTGGTCGGCTTGCAGTGTGCCCAAATATAAGTTCATATGGTGTGAAACCGTGGGTCTTATTTTTTGTGTTGTTATAACATATTATTGCATAAGGAAGTATAGTGAAGGGATGATCGTTCGGGTTCTCGGCTTGATTTGCTCTAATCATTTCTGAGAGTGTGGCATGAAATCTTTCCACAGACCCATTAGATTGTGGATGGTTAACACTAGAAAATGTTAGTTTGATGTCGTATAATCCGCATAGATCTTTGATTATAGCATTCTCGAATTCTCGACCGCAATCACAATGAATTCTTAGTGGTGTTCCATAGTGTTGAAAGAAGAGTAGGAGTGTGTTGGCTACTGTTACTGCCTTTTTGTCTTCCAAAGGGTAGGCTTGCGTGAATTTTGTCAATTCGTCACGAATAGTTAAAGCGTAGTTTCTGGTGGGGTATTCAAATATGTCTATGTTGATCCTTTCAAATGGTGTTTTTGGTGTTTCCGTTATAACTAATGGTCCACTTAGATTTTTTCTGTAAATTTTAACCTTTTGGCAAATTTCACAGGCTTTTATATATTTTTCTACGTCTTTTGCTAAGTTCTTCCAATTATATTTTTCTTTTATACGTCTAACGGTTTCGTTTATTCCTCTGTGCAAGTTATTTTTGCCACAATGGTAATGTTCTAGGATTTGTGGGGTTTCGTCTTCGCTTGCCTGTTTAATTACATTTTGGCAGATTTTTAATTTAAGTTCCTTGTCTGCAAATATATAGGAAAATATTTCTAGAATGGGAAGTTCGAGATTGTTTTCTATGCAATAGGTCTTTGATTCGTCAAATTGTTCTTGGTTCGCATAAAGTATGAGAAATAAGTATGACATTACTCTTTGTGGATCGTAAGGTAATGGGATAATGAAATATTTTCGATCTTTTACGGTTTTACTAGATACAATATTGATCCTTCGGTTACTATATTCTATATTTTCTTCGAATATGTCACTCATTATTTTTTCGTGCAGGTCCTCGAGTTTATTCTGCCAGAAAAAGGTAACAATATTCTTGTGAGATTTATCTAACAGTTCTGCGTTTGACGTTTCTATTTTGGAGTAATCGATAATGGATTTGGTTCTATATAATTCCAGAAATTTATCGAATTCTTCGGACATCTTTTCTATTCCTTCTTCTGTGTCTTCTTTTTCTTCTTCGTCTTCATCTGTCTCGGTTTCATCTCTGTTAGATGCGTGCAGGGCAAGTTTTGATTGAAAATCTGCACAGTCCTTAAAATGGTTTATTTTTATTCTGGAGAGTGCATCTGCGTTTCTGTTGATTTTTCCTGAACGGTGCTCTATTTTGTAATTATATTCTTCAAGTTTTAGGCGCCAGCGTGCTAGGCGGCTTCCTGGGTCTTTGATTGAAAATAGCCATGTAAGAGGTCGATGGTCAGTGATAAGAGTAAATTTACGACCGAAAAGATATGGTCTGAAATGTTTTACTGCCCATACTATAGCTAGTAATTCTCTTTCTATTGTGGAATATTTGGTTTCTGCACTGCATAATGTTCGTGATGCATAAGCGATTGGCAGATCTTTTCCTAATGGGCCTTGTGACAAAACGGCTCCAATTGCGAAAGCACTAGCGTCAGTAGTGAGTAAAAAGGGTTCTTCAAAATTTGGATATATGAGAATTGGGTCTGTCATTAGAATAATTTTGAGATCGTTGAATGCTTCCTTACATTCGGCATTAAAAACAAAAGGGACTTCTTTTTGAAGTAATTTAGTCAGTGGTTTGGAAATTTTGGCAAAATTCGGTATAAATCTGCGGTAGTAACCTACTAGGCCTAAAAATGATTTTATTTCTTTAGTTGTCTTGGGTTCTGGGAAACTTTTTATGCATGATACCTTGGCAGGATTTGTTTTTACTCCGTGTTCAGTTACGAGGTGTCCTAAGTATGCGACTTCTTTTCTTAAGAATTCACATTTATCCGGTTGTATCTTCAGATTTGCTTTTCTTAATCTTTTAAATACTTCTGTCAGTCGTGACATATGCTCATGAATGGTGGCTGAATAGATGATTATGTCGTCCATATATACTAAACATCTTTCGTTTTGAATTCCTAAGAGGATGTTATCCATTACTCGTTGAAATGTGGAAGGAGCATTCCTTAATCCGAAAGGCATACGAACAAATTCGTAATGTCCATTGTCTACTGAAAATGCTGTTTTTTGGATATCTTTTGGATCGATTTCAATTTGGTGGAATCCGGACGCCAAATCTAATGTTGTAAAGTATTGACACTTTCCAAGTTGGTCCAACAATTCTGAAATTTGTGGAAGTGGATAACGATCTTCTATTGTAACTTCATTGAGTTTACGATAGTCAATAACGACTCTCCATTTCTGTTTGCCAGATGCGTCAAGTTTTTTGGGTACCACCCACACTGGACTTGACCAGGGCGATATGCTATGCCGAATTATTCCTTGCTCTAGCATTTTGTTGGTTTGCGTCTTTACCTCTTCTTTATGAACCTGTGGATATCTGTAAGATTTCGTGTATATCGGTTTCGCGTTGTTCGTTTTGATTGCGTGCTTAATTTCATTTGTGAATGTTAGCTTGTCACCTTCTACGTAAAATATATCTGAAAATTCCGTACAAATGTTTAGAATTTGTTCCTTTTCTTCTGAGTTTAAGTGGTCAATTCTCAGTTGTTCTCTAATTATTTCTTCTCTGTCTATAATTGGCTGTTCGCAGTGATTTTGATCGTAGGTGAAGATTGTCTCCAAGTTTTCGATAGGTTCGATGGAAATATTCGAAAATTCGATTATTTTTGGCATTGCATTAGCATTAATGACGGAAGTTAAAAAGTCTCCATTTTCGTCTACATGGACTAATGCGTGAGGAATTCGAACTTTTTCGATTTCTTGGGATGACAGTATTGCGTCTGTATTGGATAGGTTGCATTTCAATTTGAATATTTGTTCTGTTCGGCTATCAATCGAAATTTGGTTTATTTTTTCTTTTATTCGTTTTTTCTCTGGTCTTGGGATGTGTTTGTGTTGATCATGAGTGTTTTCGTGAAATGAGCTGCTATTGTGTTGAGCTTTAACGTTTGAGTTTGATTTCGGATATGTTTGGAAATTATTTGACGGTACTATTTTTGTAGGAAATGTAACCGGAATATTTTCTATGGGTTTATGAGTCTCTTGTCCGACTTTATGCAGGGTAAGAGTTTTAAAATTTGTATGAAGTTGTCTTGTTTTAAGGTCTATTACACATTCGTAGTGGTCTAGGAAATCTAGGCCTATTATGCCGTCAAAGTCAATGTCTAGATTAAAAATGAAAACTTTGTGAGGGTTGTCATCGGTAAAGGGAATAAGGACAGATTCTGTAATTAGAAGTTTCTCGTCGGTTATGCCTTGAATGGTAACATTTTCTGGGGATCGGTTATGATAATTTCGTGCAGTATTCTCTTTGAAAACTGTAATTCCTGCACCGGTGTCAATTAGAAGTTTAAAAGTATTCGTAGCGTCATTGATATAGTATAAGTTTTTAGAGCTCATTGTGTGGAAGGGGCTTACAGGAATTTCTGTTCGGGGAAATTCACATTTGGATCGAAATTGTCCAAATTGAGGGCTTGGATTTGTTGTTGTACATTCGCAATATCGGTTGAAAGATTCGTATGTACTGGGGGATGGTTCTGATTGGGTAGCGAAAGAAAATCCTGATAATTTTCTGTATCAGGTGTATTATTAATAAAATCAGATGTGTCATTGGTATATTCGTAAAAATAGTTAGTTTGAAGATCATTTTCTGTATAATAATCTTCATAAGATTCTACAAGATCGTCAGGGTATTCATTAAAGACATGGGCTCTTTGCTGAAAATTTTGGAAATTTGGATTTCTCTGAATAACAGAGGGGCGATTCTGCGGTTGATTTTGAGAAGGGAAATTCGATCTCTGTGGGTTTAAATTTTGTTGATTAGAAGAGTATTGGTTTTGATTACTTGGGTAATTTTGTGATCTAGTATTATATTGATTGGATTGGTTTTGATTATTTTGGTAGTTTTGTGGTCTACCGCTATATTGATTTTGATAAGAAAAACGTGATGAACGACATTCGCTACTTAAATGGCCAATACGACCACAACTTGTACATTTAGAAAAATTAGATGAGGTTCTTCTCATCGGTTGGGAAGGTTTTGGGTTATTTTGGCTATCTTTATTTGATTTTTGAGATTCGAAATACGATAACTGAAGTTCACGTCGGATACGGTTACTGGCTTCAATAAGGTCTTTAGGGTTACTGGCCCTAATTATTTGTCCTAAGCGGGGTTCTAGTCCAGTTAAGAGAGTATTCAAAGCCATAGAGTCAATTAACGTGCATTGGGCGGTTTTTTGGTCTTGTGTTAGGCCTGATTTTTGAATTGAGGCGTGCATGTTTGCATTTAGAACTTGTAATCTGTTGAAAAAGGTTAAAGGTGATTCGTTCGATAACTGTCGAAGTCTTTGTAGGTCGTGAATTAAGGAAGTGAGATCTCTACTATCTCCGAAATGAAGGTTTAATAAATTTTTTATGTCTGTGTATGTAGTTGGTTTTCTAGAGTTTATTAATTGAGCTGCTTTACCTTTTAGTTTATTTTTAATGTGAATCGTTAATAAAATACGTTGGTCTCCCGAAGACATTTTAATCGCGCAATCACATGCGTCTAAGAATGTGGGAAGAGAGATTGGATCTCCTTCAAACTCAGGAATTATGGAGAATATTTCTGAAAGTTTGTATGGTTCAATTTCAACTTGGGTTTGTGAACGTGTTTCAGGCATTTTGATAATAATATGTTAGTGGAAGTATAGAACAAAATATACGAATAGTAAATATGGTAAAATAAAATAAAATGTAGTAAAATCAAGTAAAATATGGTAAAATCAAGTAAAATGTGGTAAAATAAAGTAAAATATAGTAAAATATCGGTGAAAATATAATAAGAAATCAATAAAATGTGTAAATAAGAATGATAAAATAATAAAAGTATGCAATAAAAAGGTATTTCCTTATTAGATAATCAACTTGGCTTGACTTTCTGTATAGTCAAGATTTTAAATTGAAAAAAATTATGATGTATGTACGGTATGTTTGCAAATATAAAAATTGTAAAAACGAGATGATTCAATAACTTACATTAACAGAAACATCGAGTACGTCTTGTTTTCTAACGGGATCTGCTACCAGGGGCTTCACCAGGTGTTCCTTCCGTAGTATCCAGTTGAATGAGGACGGCTCTAGGTTCTTTTTCCGTTGAGGGATAGGGATCCGCCGTTGCTAGTGAGTTTCCTTGTTCTAACAACGTTAACCAGATCCTACTGACTGCGCCAAATGTTAAATCACTAACTTCTTGATTGACTTTTTAAAAAAGATTTATTTCACAAATAAAAGTTACACTTAGTTAAACGATAAAATGAAGCAAATAAAATTATATAATACAAATGTTATTAGTAAGAAACTTATATGACGAGTGAAAAATATAATGTTAGTCCTGAATTTATAATCTATCTACAAAATGTGGTGTCGGCATTTCCCACGAAAGGCCAGCTTTGGTCAGAGTTTGATGTCCGTGCATAGTCAGCTATCTCTATGGGAACGCTTGCTAAAAGAATGATGAAATAGGAACTGATATTGCGAAACCAAAGTGTCGGTAACCCTTGAGTGGTTCAAGGTGACTATTTTCACATATAACATATATATATATATATATATATATATATATATATATATATATATATATATATATATATATATATATATATATATGCACTTCTCCACGAAATTAACGCACCACTTCGATAAATCAATTTTATTTGTAAACAGGCAAAGAATAAAATAAAACTTCACCAGATTTATTCTACATTTTATTAGTAATTATAACAATTTTTCTAATCATCAGAAAATGTTGAAGTAAAGGAGAAAAAAAAAAATAAAACGGAAAATTCTGTTTTAGCGTCTCCACCTCTACTACGTATAACAGCCCCACATTGTTGACCCATACTTAAAATTAATTGCCCTATTTCATTTTGGTCTAGTTCTCTCCAAATCTGAATCAGCCTCTCTCCCACTTCCTGTAAGTTGTTTGGTTGGAGTGGTGTCGCTCTTAATCGCCTACCAAGTATATCCTAGATATTTTCAATCGGATTTAAATCCGGACTATGTGCTGGCCATTATATAGTGTTAATTTCTACCTCTTCTAGATAATTTATGACGATCTGTGCAGCGTGAGGTCTGGCATTATCTTGCATTAGTAAGAAATGTTCTCCGACATAAGGAGCGAATGGTACTACATGTTGCTCCAGGATCTCCAATATGTACCTTTCCGCTGTAACAGTTCCATTTTGTATGACCATTAGGTCCGTACGTGCAGTCAAAGAAATACCACCCCACACCATAACGGATCCTCCACCAAAAAATGTGGTGAGTGAGAAGTTGCACTGAGCATATCGTTCGTTGGGTCGTCGCAACACACGAACAGGTCTGTCGTTATTGTACAAACAAAATCTGGATTCATCAGTAAATAGCACTCGTTCCCAGTCAGCCTCTAACCAATTAACGTGTTCTTTGGCAAAATGTAGTCTCCTCCTTCGATGCTCTGCAGTTAATAGAGGACCTCGGGCGGCAATCCTAGGTGTTAAGTTGTATTCCCTAAGTCGTTGGCGAACAGTTTCAGTACTAATTTGTATAGCATGCACGTCTCGAAGCTGAATTTGTAGACTTCGATGTGTTACAAAACGTTGTTGAAGAGCAGAAATTCTTAAAAATCGATCTTGAATAGGGGTAATTACGCGGTTTCGTCCTTTTCCTGGTCTGCGAGTATGATCCCTGTTTCGAGAAATCTTTCCAACACTCGTGAGACGGATGTGTGGGACGCATTAAACCGACGACCAATTCTTCGGTAACTCCAACTTTCTTCCGACAGTATCACTGCTTGTGCACATTTATCTCGGGTTAAATTACGTGATTGACGCTCCATATTAAACACAATTAACAATAATCAACAATTAAACAGTAGCCGAATAAAATTCGTGAACACTTGGAAATTAGTATATTTATAGAGTTAGTACATTTTTCGCTTCTTTTTGTTTTGTTGCAAAAAAAACTATAGCGATAAAACACAGTCAATAAATATAGAGTGTACGAATAGCATATACAAGGGGCTTGCAAAATATAACATTACAATGGAAATTTTTATTAACGATAATAAAATATTTTAATATTTCAAAGTACCCCCTCTGTGGCTCAGTGGTAAGAGCGCCTACCTTTAAACCTAAAGGTCGTGAGTTCGAATCTCATCTGGGTGGAAAAATTTTCATTTATTAAAAATTAATGAATGAAAATTATTTCTATCCTTGTGCGATCGGTACTCACCAGAGGGACCGCAGACGTTCGGATACAATTAGCGTCTCTTAGCAAAAACAATGATGTCGACTTTGCTAAGTATCAAGACAATTACTCTACACACACACACACTACACTAGATACCCTGACTGTACCATGCCAATGATCATAGTTGTCGAGGCATTAACCCAATAAAAAAAATAAAAAAAAAATATTTCAAAGTGGTGCGTTAATTTCTTGGAGAAGTGTATATATATATATATATAAATATATATATATATATATATATATATATATATATATATATAAATATATATATATATATATATATATATATATATATATATATATATATATATATATATATATATATATATATATATATATATGTTAGTTTTGATATTTCCGCGGGAGCTGTATGTTATATCAATGGTATTCCGGGTTTGACTCCGCGTTAAATGTTGTTGGTTTTGATAAAAACCGT